>JAODAL010068113.1:0-16960 GCA_025379985.1 Phyllomedusa bahiana
GCACCAAGATTAAACCCCTTTCTATCACAGTGGTTGATGATCTGCATTTCTATGGCAGGGCCATTTTGAGAAGATCATCAGAGATAATCCTGCTGCAGCGCTTTGCGTTTTTAAAGTGGATGATTGCAGACCAATGATTTGAGTTAAATTTTTCATCAGCATAGTAAATGCATCCCCCTGTGCCATTTCCCCTTTAACCTGGTGACATATGTTCCATGGATTCTTCGGGAACTGTTTAGAAATCCTGAACTTGTATCTCTCATATTGATGTCTTGTTAGGCTTGAAGTAATCTGTTAGGGTTTGTGCGCGGCTATAAGTGTCAGTGTTGTACAGGGTGGGGCTAAAAAGTCATCCCCTCGTGCCAGCATAGGGGGAACAATAGAGCTCTTTTTCTTTTGTCATCTTTTAGTCTGTTGCTTCCAAAAGTTCTAAACCCTGTGCACCCCAATTTCTCCAGTTTGAGCCAGATTGACTGTCATTGTATCAAACTTTGGGAACACGTGCATGTATCTGCCATCCCACCTGTATTCAGTAATGCAGTTAGGGATAAAATGTTCAGGTTTCTGGTACAGCCCTTATATTGGATCTGTAACACACTCCTTGGTATCTGGATTATGGAGATGGCAGTCACTACTCACAGAGCAGAACTTTATTCCATCCTGTCGCCATGTAAGGTCCTCTGAAGTAAAAGAAGTCAGGGATGAAATCCAAAAGCACTCTTTTTTTTTTTCTGTTCCACACCCCCTATACAGCAAACGCCTTTGCCTTTTACAAGCAATACCACTTTGGTTCCTGTGTCCCGTGTTCTCCCCTTTAAAGAGGCAGGAATACTTACTGTATGTTACAAACCCCCCACCAGACTTGGGATGGCCTCCCATCCTTGCTACAGCCATCCTTGGAAAAAAGGGGCCCATTTAAGCTGCATGGAAGCTAAAAATGACTGGAAAATCTGTTAGTAGCTTACGGGTACTAACTAAAAATTGCTCTTTTCCCCCACCAAACCCTGGGACTTCGGTGGCAACATACATAAAAGTTCCTTGCTGCAATTCAGCTTGATGGAAAACCCTGGACATACTGCCGGACCGGCCACACAGACATCCATGGAATCTTAATAGAGGATATAGCAACCTACTTGGCACATATCCTCTCTCCACTACTTTACTTGCTTTTATATACATACACACACACACACACACACACACACACACACACCCTTTGCTGTGAAACTCAAATTTAACTCACATGCTGTCCATTTCCTTTTGATCCTCCTTGAATTTGTTCTACTCCTTCATTGGAGTCCATGTCACGTCAAGGGAGGTACATTTGAGCCCTGACTGGAACCCAGCCCTCCCTGCCTAATTGACATGCTGCCCTGGGCGGCAGACGGCAACTGGGCGACAGTCCCTGCACTGCTAAAGTGCTGGGGCCGTCAGGAGGAAGAATAGTCAGACAGTCCGGGTCAATACCAAATCAGGAACGCCAAGCCACAAATCAGAACCAGAGGGATAAACGTAAACAAGCTGGGGTCAAAATCCAAAACAGGAGCGAGGGTACAAAATCAGAAGAAAGCCGGGGTCAGGAGAACAAGCCGAGGTCAGGTACACAGTAAGCAGACAACAAAATAGCACAGGTAATAGGCAGCCAGGAAAAATATCGCAGGCGCAGCACTCAGCAAAACAGGAGTTTAAATGTGATCCCAAGATACCGCCCCTGTAGCTGATTGGAGCGGCCTCTGGGTCCTCCCATTGGCTAGTGCGACACGCCGCCTGTCAGGAGTGGCTGGACTTCTGTCACTCACAGAGTTGCCAGCAGACTGTCTATCAGGGTGGGGTCGCTGATCAGCTGCTGCAGACTCTTCCTCCCTGCAAGCCGAGCGCTGCCCAGCCCTGACAGTCCAGCTGTGTTTAAACTGATTGAACTTGATTTGGAAAGGAACACACCTGTCTATACAAGACCACACATCTCACAGTGCATGTCAGAGCACATGAGAATCATGAGGCCAAAGGGGAAAACTGCCCCCCGGGAGCCCAGAGACGATTTGTAGAACACAATTTACTATTTTCCCAAAGGGGCAAACTTAAATCTATCAGTTCCCCTTATTTTTAAAACCCCCTAAAACTAACTTTTATTATATCAAATTTAACCTCTATCCACATATTTAACAAATTTAAATTATGGACAAGATTTGTAGGGAAAGGGGGGCACAGATTTGGCCAAGGTTACAAAAGAATTTTGGGGCACCCCCCAAGGTTCCAAAAGGGGCACAGGGCCCTCCAAAAATCCCTAAATGGAACGGGTTTTGGGGGTGACCACAAACTCTTTTTGACCTGGCCATCTAGCCAAACAAAGGGAAATTTTGTGGGGGGAAGGGGCCTTTGGGTTGAAAAAGGTAAATAAAAAAAACCCCAAGATCACTTTTGGCTGGCCCCCAGAAAATGCAAAGGGAGAGGGAAAAAAAGTTCCACAAAGTCAACTTGTTAGGGATGGGGTTTGTGGCCCAGGGGACCCCCACAAGCGATGATGTAAGCCCCGGGGGAAACGGAGTCTAAGTAGGCCCGGTTTTCACCAGACCCCGGGCCGCAAGGGGGGGATGGACTTGCTGCGGGGGATTGCTCCCAGGTCGCCCCCCCCTGACGTGATTTTTGCTTCCCGGTGGCACCCAGGTGTTGCGTGGTACAAAATCGTAAAGGGGGCCTGTTTTAGCGGGGACAGGGCAGAAGGCCCAGGACAGGCGGGAAAAGGGTTTTCGTGGTCAAGGGAGGGAAAGGGAGAAGGTAGGGTAAACAGTAAGGGGGAAAAAGACGCTTAGGAACGCTTCCTCTCCAGGCAAAAAGGCACTATCGTTTGGGCAAAAAGGTGGGGGGAAGGGGCAGGGCTAAAATGGGGCCCCCGGGGGCCCCGGTGAAAACCCAAATCACCGGGGGGCACTGTCCCTTTAAATTTCCCGGCGGGCCCCTGCGCGCCCCCCCCGCACTAGAGGGCGCGCCCCCCCCGGCCGGCCCGGGCAAAAGCGGGGCCCCCAAGGACGGGACCCGGGGAGCGTGGACGGGAAAGTTTTACCCGGGGACACCCCGGGGGTGTCCGGGGCCCGGGGGCTTTCGGGCCGGGGGCCCCGGCCGCCCCCGGGAAAAGGTGCTGCGGCCTTTGGCGGGTGTCCCTGCGCCCCCGCCCCGGAGGGTTTCGCAGGGACCCCCCCCAAAAACCCCCTTTTACCCCCCCCCCCAAGGCCTCCCCCCCCCTTTCCCTGGCCCGCAAAAAATTAGACAAGGGGGCCCCTACCCAAGGATGTTTCCCCCGGCCTCCCACGCCCTTTTCCCTCGGGCCCCAAAACCCCCTTTCCCAAATTTCCACCAAAAAAAAATCGTCTTCCCCAAAAACCGTTTTTGTGGCCAAAATCTCTTTAAACAAAAAATTTATTGGTGGAATCAGCTACGGGGGGAGGGGGGAACCACGGCCCCGAGAGAAGGGGTTAAGGGTCCCGGGCTTCAGTAGGGAGACATGGAAGGTTTGGGTTTGCGCTTTTTTTCGGAGGGGGGGCCGGAGCTTGTGGGCCCCACATGGATTAAGGCCTCAGGACTTCAAAGGGACCTAAAAAAAGGGTGGCCCCAGCTTGTAGCGGGGGATTTTTTAAAAGGATATACTTGGCAGAAAAGCCACACCTTACCCCCCGGGACAAAGGGACGGAGGGGTCTTCTTTTTTTGTCGGCCTTGGGTCTTCATAGGGGGCCGGGCCGAAGCAGGGACTGGCGCGTCCCCCTCCAGACAGTGGATAGGCCCACGGCCCAAAGACGGTCCACAGCGGGGACTTTCGGAGGAGGCAAGGGCAGAGGAAGGGGTGGGCGGGGGGGCCGCCCAAAAGAAAAATGGAAAAGGGGGGTCCCCCGGGCGGAAAATTTCAGAGTCCGGGGAATTATAAGAAAATTCCCCCCCCAAGGTAGTAGACTGGACCAATCATCTTGTTTGGGGAAAAAAGAAGTGAAGGGCCCGGAGAAAAGGGTACCTAGGCCCCTGATTCACCCTCCCCCATTGCCCATTGGATTGGGGTGGTCCCCAGAGGGGGAAGTCCAGTTCCACTTGGGAGTAGCGAGCTGGGGCCTCCCCAAAAAAACTCAGACCCCTGGACCCCCCCGGTTCCGGGGGACTATGTTTAAGGGGGGGGGCCCATGCAGACAAAAAATGTGTTAAAAAAAAAATTAATTGGCGGGGCCGAGGCGCAGAAGGAAGGCCGGAAAGGGAACAAAATGAGCCATTTTGGGAAAAAAAAAACGGTCGGGATTTCCAAAAAAAGGCCCCCGTTTTTTACCCTCAGGGGGGCGGAAAGTCATTTATAAAAGCCCAGGCAAAAAGGGCTCCAAGGCAGCTGGGGGCGGGGGCCCAGGGTTTTGGATTTGTCCGCAGGTTTTTGGGGGCGAGGTGATTATTGGGGGGAACAGGTGGGGGGCGGCCCCCCAAAAACTCCTTTACATTAAGTTAACGAGACCGGGGCCACCAGTTAACCGGGGGAAATAAACGAACAAGACCTTCGAACCCAAGGGGGTGCCCGGCTATGCGGGAACAGTGACCCCTTTTCAGGACCCCAACCGGGGGCGCAGGGGCAAAAAAACTTTTCCCCTTGGGGGGTACCCCTTGGAGGTTAGGGGGTCCCCAAAGACATCATCGTTCCGGGGGTACAATATGTTTTTGGGGCCCGCCTCTTCCCCCCCAAAACTAACATCGGAACCCGGGGAAAAGAGCTTGGGCCTTGGGGTTTTTTTTTTTTCGGGTCGGAAGGGGGTGATTAGTTGAAAGGGGGCAAAGAACAGGGACCTTTCTCGCTTGACGAGGATTCAAAAACTTTTTTGGCTGTCTGGAGATAGAGGAGGTTTTTTTTGGTAGTGAAGATTTTTCACGGGGAAGCGAGCCCCCTTTCCAGGGGGTTTGGCTCCATTTTTCCCAAGGGAAGCTTAAGGGCCCTAAAATTCCCGTTTCCCCAAATGGTATAGTTCTTCTCCGCTGGTGAGGGGGGTCCTGGAAAAAAAACCCCGCAGGCCCGAGTTTTGGGGGCCCGGGGGCCCCCTTTTTTGGGTGGGGCAGTGCCCCTGGCTCCCTAGGGAAGGGCTTTCCACTTCCAGAAAAAGGGTTTTCGGAAACGGGCCGGGGGGATAACCCCGGTGCGGAGGCAAGGGTTTGGCCTTTGGGTTGCGGAAAAGGCTTCTTCGGGGGACCGGGGAAGGCCCCACAGTTTCGGTTTGGCATTTTTTTTTTTTGTGAGGGCCCCAAAAGGTGTCCCCAAGGGTTGAAAAGGGGCGGGAGGGAAATTGACGGTAATAATTGCGAAACCGGGGAAAAATTTGAAATACCCGGGCAGGGCCAACGGGTTTCGGGGCCACTGTAGGACGGCAGAGATTTTTGGTTTTGGGGTCCACCCCGGCAGACCGGGTTTTTGGTTTTATGGTTTTTTCCCAAGAAACGGGAGGCTGGCTGGTGAAACAGGAACTTTACCAGTTTAGCATATAAAGGGTTCTCAGCGCTTTGGGGGTCTCGGGACCGGGCCCCATGGTAACGGGTGGGAAAACCAGATGGGGTGAGAATACCGGGGAGGGCATCTAATTTGGACCACACACAGGCAAATAGGGGGTTTTCTCTGAAAATGTGTTGAAAAAATTCCGGGAAGCGGGCCGGGGGCTTTTGCATAACCCGGGAAGGGCAATTACCAGTACTCAAATTTCCCCATCACGAGATTGAAGGCCGCCCTTCCCACTCGTCCCCCTTCCCGGATCCGGGATGAGATTTTTTGCCCCCCGCAAGCCCAAATTTTTGGAAAAGCCCTTTGGGCCCCCCGGAGACGGTAAAAGGGTTTTCCCGTGATTAACGGCAGAGGGAACCGGTTTTTGATGGTGATCTTTTTAGTCCACGGTTTAAAATGCAGGGTTTAAAAGGGGATCCTTTCTTTCTTCCCCACAAAGAAAAAACCCCGGAAACCCCCCCCCGGAGAGTAGATTTGCGGATAAAACCCCTTTCGTAGTTTTTCTTCTACATAGGCCGACATTCCCGATTTTTGGGGGGTAGGGGAGACGGGTAGACCCAAACCCCGGGGGAAGGATGGTCCCGGGTGGGGCAGGTTTGGGGCAACATATGGGCGATGAGGGGGGAAGTGTCTCAGTTTGGGCCTCCCCGGAAAAAAACATTTTTGGGAAAGGGTTCCTGATAAGGTTGGGTTTAAAACCAGGTTTTTGGGCTTGAGAAAAGGATGTGGAGGACTGGGGGGGGACCCGGCGGGGTTTTGCCAAAAGACAACAAAGACGGGGAGTCCGGGCCCCAAACCCAGAATTTCACCCGTCCCCAAATCCAGCATAGGGGCGGGGCCGGGCTGTAGCCAAAAACCCCCGAGAACACCCGGGGGGGAACGGGGTAACACAAGAAGAACTTTGACCCTTTTCCCCCTTTTGCAGGGTCCTATTTTAGGACCACTGGTTCAGCCCTTTATTGGATGGAGTGTTTAAAAAATAGTTCACCACTGACGGAGGAGATGCCCAAAGGGGTTTTGGGCCCTGGGCGGCCCAAACCGAGGAGGGAACTTGGTCACCAACGAAGCATCCTTTAAAGCTCCCCCCCTTTTTCCGGAACCCGGGAAAGGGCCCGACACTGGGGAACGAGTTTCCCCGGGAAAATTGGACTAACCAAAGCGGGCAACTTTTGGAGCCGTGGAGGGGGGGTTTACTCCCCCTAGGGACGCCCCCCCAAACGAAACCCTAGGTGCGTGCGTTTCCCGGGCGTTGTGAAAAGGGGGAAACCCCTACGGAAGGGGTTTCGGGGCCCCGCCATTAGGGGAAAACAACCTCTCCCCCCAGGGCCGTCGGGAAAAGCTTCTTCCCGGAGACAGGGGGGAAAGCCCCACTTGCAGGGGCCCTTTCCCCAACGGGCGGGGAGGGAGGCAGGGGGAGGACGCTGAAATACTGGCGCAAAAAGGGAAAAACCCGACGGGGTTTGACGGTTTGGTTTTCCCGGCCCGGAGCCCTCCGTCCTCCCCCCAAACTTTGAAAAAAATGGGGTTTTGGCCGGGTTGGATGAGCCCCCTTTAAAATGGGGTCGGAGAGTCCCTGGGGGGCGGGGAAATCCTTGTTTGGGCCCGGGAAAAGGCCCTTCTTTAACGGGGGGGGCCCCAACCGCAGCTTCATTCCACCCAATTAGAGGTTTAAGGTGCAAAAATTTGGGCCGGGCGAAAGCCCCAAACGGTGGAGTTTCCCGCTGTGGGTTTTAAATAAAGCGGTTTTTCAGAGCGGGGCCCCGGGGGGGGCTCCTCAAAGACTTCCGCGGAACTCCGCAAGAATGTCCCAATCCGCTGTGATGGGGGATCGCCTCGGCCCCCAAAGTGGCCGGTCCCCCCGGGCCCCGGGGCTTTTCCGGGAAAAAGGAGACTGACCACGAAGGCCACCTTGGATTTCCCCGGAAGGGGGAATTTACCACCCAAAAATTTTCCACGTGGAGAGCACACGGGTGTTAAACCCCCCTTTCAGGCCTTGGGTTGTTCCCCCTAAAACTTCGTCGGCTTTGGAAAAGGGAGTTTAGGGCCAGCGGAGGGCCCCCCGGGAACGACGGGCGGGCTGCTTGGCCAGGGCCCGCCGTTTGCTGGGTGATTTGGCCAAAAGCTGCGCATCATAGTAGTGGGTTGGGTTTTCTTCGTTGGTTTGGGGCGCGCGATCTGCTTAGTTTTGTAAACCACGATGGAAGTGAGGTCGGGGGACGCTCGGTGGGGGCCCCCTTGGCGGGATCCGGGGGCCCAAATCGAACTGTTAGGTTTGTGGTAAGGGGTTCCACGGGAAACCCACCACAACGATGATGAAAGGGCCACGCCGGGGAACGGGTCTAAGTAGGTCCTTTTTAAACCAACCCCCCGGCAAGGGGGATGACTTGTTTGCGGGGGGGGTTTTGCTCCCGGGGTCGCTACCCCCTGACGTGACTTGCTTGTGGGTGGCACCGGGGTTTGTTGCTTGTAAAAAATGTGAAGAGGCTCGTGGGCGGGACAGGCAAAGGTTTCGGGGACAGGGGGGGAAAAGGTTTCGTTTTCAAGGGAGGGGAGGCCAAAGGGTTTACGGTACAAAAAGTAACGGAAAAGACGCTTGGGAACGTTCCCTTCCGGGCCCACAAGGCACTAATCAATTCGGCAAGGTTTGTTTGGGAAGAGGCAGGGTTTTAAAAAATAGGCCCCGGGGCCCGGTTTAAAAAACCAATCACCGGGCGCACTGCCCCTTTTTAAATTTTCCCCGGGGCAGGGGCCGGCGGCCGGGGCACTAGAGGGGCGGGGCCCCGGAAACCCCGGCCGGCAGCGGGAGCGCGCGCCAGGGGGGGGCCCAAAGGAGGGTTGGAGGGGTTTTAATGTACCCGTGACCGCCGGGGGGGTTTGGGGCGGCCCGGGCTTCGGGCCGCGGCCCCGGGCCCGGGCGGGCAGGAGGTCCCGGGGCGGCGTTGGGGTGGGGCCTGGCCCCCGACACGGGGGGTCGCGGGGGACCCCCGGAAACACAACTATAAACTGCGGGCCCCCACCGGGTTTGGGGGCTTTATGGCAAGTGTGCTGACGGGAAGGGGGCCTCTCCTCAGTGAAAGAAGGGGAAAAGCCGATACATTTTGCAAAAAAAACCCCCAATAAAGGCCCCGGGGACTATGAGAAATAAGATTCTTGGTCTGATGAGAATAAAAATTTTAAACTTTTTTGGTGTTAATTGTAAGCGGTGGGGGAAAACCCAGAACATGCTTTTTCTTTTTCCCCAAAAACCCCCAATCCCAACAGTGCCCAAAAGGTGGGGCCCGCATCATGCTAGGGGAGGTTTTTCATCTGCGGGGACAGGAAAAATTTGAAGGAAAGATAAAATGCACCCAAAGTAAAAAGAACCCGGGGATGAGAACCTCTTCCAACGCTCGGGAAACCTCAGAGGGGGCCAAAAGGGTTCCCTTTTCCCAAAACAAGACAATGAAAAAAAGAATTCATTGAAGGAAACCAAAAAAAAATTCCCATATCTCGACCGGCTCGGGTACAAATGGGATTTTTCTTTATTAAATGATGGAACAGAGGTTTTAAAAGGGAAATATGGGGTTTGAAAAATGCTTAACAAAGCAGTGGGCTTCAGGCAACTCTGGGGGCCCATTTTGACTGACCCCCCCAACCCCTGCCCTTAAACACAATTAAAATTTCTCTGATTTTTAAAATTTTGGCGTCCACCAACGTTCCCCACCCAGCCTGAGGGAACTGGAGAGGATCTGCAAGGAAAAATTTGGCAGGGGGACCCCCCAAATCCGGTTGTGAAAAATTTTTGGGGCATCATTCCCCAAGGGTTAGATCATGGGTGTACTAGGCTAAAAGGGAGCTTCTACTCCAATTACGGGAGCAAAGGGTCTGAATATTTAAAGACCATGGATATTTCAGCTTTTCTTGTTTAAAAAAATTTGTAAGATATCTACTTTTTCTGGGGGGTTTTTTTTTTTCTTTCAAGAGGGGGGGGGGCGAGCCTACTTTAAGGGAAAAAAAAAAATAACTTTTTTGTTCTTACCAAAAAGGCGGGGAAAAAAAGGGAAAAAAAACAAAGAGTGAAAAAGGGTAAAGGGGTCTGAATACTTTCCATACCCCTGTGTGTAATATATTTATATTTATATATATATATATATATACATATATATATATATAAAATATATATATAAAATATATATATAATATATAATTTTTATTATTATTTATTTTATTTTTCCCAATTGATTCCCGGGGCGTGTTTCATTCGAGGGGGTTACTTTACAAAAAACATTACATAACGAGGTACTTGTTTAATTTGAAAATGAAAATTGGCACGACAAGGGAGAGAGGACCCTCCCCGGGAAGGGCTTACAGGGGGTGAGGGGGCACTGTTTGGGGAGGAAGTAGTGACAAGGTTATAAAAGGTTTTTGGAAATTTTTTGAAGAAATGAATATATTTATATATTATATTTTTATTCTATATATATTATATAATATAAATTACACACACGCACACCAAATTCCTGGCTCTGCCATTTTGGGTTTTGCAAGGTTTAGTAATAGTGCATAAACCCCCTTCTGCAAGGCTTTTTTACAGTGGGGAAATTTGGGGTGGGACAGCTCAGTGGACAGGCATTAGGTCAGGACTGGCAGCAGGAAAAACATGGTGGGTTCACCAAGGTAATGTCGGGGGCAAAAAACGACAGGCAGAGAATTGTTAGGTCACGGAACAGTTAAAAATTCCCCGAGAGCATAAACAGGGCAAAAATATTTTTCTAAGGGAAAACACCCAAAAATACATTTGGGAGGGTGCAGAGGGAATTGCCTTAATAAAGATCCCAAAGATTGGTGTTCGGAGGAGTCTAGCCCTCAAAATTTTTGAGAGTTCCCCACCGCATGCCCTAGGGGAGGGGTGAGTGACGACCAGCCGGGGACAAGACTTAATGTGTCTTTCACTCCCTTTGGGGGGGACCGTGGAGCTCATAGAAAAAATAGTGGCATGAAAATTTCTTTAAGGGGAAAAAATCAAAAGGATAAACTAGATTTCCGGGCAGGTCCCGCTGCTTCACAAAGGGAAAAAAAAAATGCTGAACTTGTAAGAAACCCTTTCCCAAACCCAAAGACCATAAAAACAACTGAGGAAAAGTGTCCCGAATACCAGCCATAGTAAAAAATGGCCCCCCAAATGCTAAGTCAGGGACTCCACACCCCTCCCCCGGGCATTTTTACAGAGCTTACTTACATTCAATAAGACCCAAAATTAAAATTAAAAAAAAATTCTTTTTTAATCTAAATGATAGTAGAGGAAATAAGCTTTGAACTGAAATCTATAGACTCCAAGGGAGGGATTTTTTCAGAGTTTGGAAAGCCCCTTGGGGGAGGGCTGGAGGTTGGCTCCCCACCCGTTACTTTTGTTGGGAAAAAGATAAACCTCTATTATGGGCAAAAGGTTGAGGTTGATGAGGACTTGAAAAAAGCAACAGAAAGTGACCCGTAGTGGTTAAAAAGGGGTAGCAAAAGAGTTTTTAAACCCGCTCTTCTTAGGGAAGAAAAATTTTTCCAATTTAATTTTTGAAGCACCCCCAGTTTTTTCCACCTTCCCCGCAAAAAATTTTATAACCTTCTTCTTCTAAGATTAGAAATGCTAGAATTGTCCGGGGAGGCAATTTTTGATCGGGGTTTTACTTGGGGAAGGGGTGGGAAGGGGCTTTAAAATTGGTAGGGTTTTTGTGGGGAAAAATGGTTAAGGTAAGTATATAGGGATGGGAGGAGCATGGAAAAGCCCAACAGAGGAACAACAGCAGGGCATGGGTAGGGAAGCCGTCTTTGGAACAGGTAGCGTGAGGGTGAGAAGTACTCGCCCAGCCGCCCCTGTGAGTAAAGCCATCTTTTTACTGACCACACTAGGCAGTTGCCACAAGCATAGGGGCCACCAGAGGGTAATTGCAAGTCATAGAAATCAAAGAAATTGGCCCTAGCTCCATGGCTGAAGGCTGCCTACAAGTTGTCAGTGGGTTGTCCCAACATGATGATATGGGCGTGCTTGGGGGTAGTTAGGGGTATAGCCTCATGTGATGTCATTTTTGGCTAGGGCCCACTGTAATGCAATGCCCATGGGCCCATAATACTGTTTTTGATGGTTTCCCCTTATGAAAAAACTTGGGACAGGGGAGTAGTTTAAGGTTTGCTTTTTTAAAAAGGGAAAAAGGTCTTTAAGTTGGAAAAATTTCTGGTGATTTGGGGCATGGGAAAAAAAAGGGTGGGGGGCCATATTTATGGGGGAAAATTGGGGAAAAATGGGGTTCTTGAAGGAAATAGTCTGGACCATTGGTCGATTTATCCTAGTACCCTTGGGTTAATGAAGTCAGGGTTACTAACATTAGGGGTAAAAATATCCATTTTCAAGTGAACAGTAAAAGACTTCAAGGACCTTCTGTCCCCATTTTAAAAGTTGAACTTATGTTAATGTATGGGTTTTAAATTTAAAATTGTTTTCTTTAAAAGGGGGTTTTGGGCCCTGAAGGCACAATTTCCCCAGGATTTTGTTTGTTTGAACCGGCCTTTTTTGAATAAGGGAAAATTTTTGGGGGGCACAGTTGTGCGCTTTCCTCATTCTTTTCTTTGGGAGCTCCAAGTTTTAGCCCAAAACCCCTTCACTAACTATTTTCAGAATACCATAGAAAAAAACAGGGGGAACTCCCCAATCACAGCCATCTTCCTTTTCTTGGGCTGGCTCGTTTGAAAACTACAATCCCCCCTAAGAAAAGGGATTGTACTTTTTGGGAAAACAACTCTAACCCTTGTCAAAATCCTGTGGGGTACTATGCTGGGGCAATTTTTTCCCCAATTAAAATTGGGCTTATGAAAGTTTTTGGGCCCTTATCTGATTGCCAGTATGCTACTGATTATATTTCGGGACCCTGAAATCTAAATATCTTATCCAATATCATGTATTTTTTTTAACCCCAGCATCTAGAGCCTTTTTATCTTTGGGTATCTTTTTTTGTTATATTTACTGTTTGGGAACCTTATTTTTTTCCCCAATTTCGCGGTAGATTTGGGTTAAATTTTTTGAAAATTAATTTTTCCCTTTTTTAAATTTTTTTCCCTTTAATTTATCCAAAACTTTGTCAACTCAGTCTTTCCCGGTTACAGAAAAGGGGTCCCCAAGTTCCCGGGGGCCTTAGAATATAATTTTTCCAACATACACTGAATGTTTTTTTGGTTTCAAATACAAGGGCCCAGGCACTAACCCACCCCAATTAATCATAAACTTTTATTTTTTAAAACATTTTTTAAATTGAGGGGGAATAAAGGGGTTTGGTGGTTATACGCCTCTTTTTAAGTCTGCAGAAAATACATGTCCTATGCTACTTTTAAACATATGCCAAGATAAGGGGCCTTTGGGCCCCCAGATAATGATGGCCTCATTTGCTTTTTCCTGCTCCCAATGTGTAAAAAGCAAAATGGCAAAAAACTTTTTCTTAAACATGTAAAGTAAATTTCCAGCTTCCAACACCCTTTTTTTAAAACTGTTATTTAAAAGGACATTTTTTTTAAATCTTTTTTTTAAAATTCCCGGGTTTTAATGTTTTTACATATTTTGGGGGCCCACAGTTTGGGGGCTTAAAAAAGAAAAAAACAGGTTTACCTTTCCCCTCAAATACAAGGGTTTTCCCCGGGGAAAAATTAATTTTGTTGTTAAAGGGAATTCTGCAAATTGTGACTAAACTCTAAGTTGCATACTTGAAAAAAAAACATAAAATTTGGTATCTGGGGGGTTTGCTCCCTGATAAACCCCTTAAAATCTTAGGGGAAAAACACGTTGGAGGAAAGTACAGGATTTTTGGGTTTTTTGTTTTACTTTGTTTAAATTGTGCTTTTTATTTACCTACCCACTAAAATTTTGCTTTTGAGTCCCCGGAAAAATTTTGTTTGTCAACTATTTAATATCTTTTGTGGTTTTACTTTGTGATTTTTACAGGGGTTTAGGTACCCTTTTTTTCTCTCTCCTAGGGGGGGTTTTAGGATTTAAAAAGGGAGGGGATGAAACATGGGCCAGTTTTTTTTCCATGAAAATTTTAACCCCAAGGTGGGGACTATTTGGGTTTAGGCTTTATTTGGGGTTAAAATTTCTATATCTTTTAATTGTTAATAATTAAAAATTTGGTTTAAATCCCATGGGGGTTTTTCTTTCTTTTGGCTTTTTCTAAATTTTTTTGGGTTTCTCTCAAACTGATGAGGGGTTAGGGCCCGCTTGTCATGGGGGTTTTTCGATAAAAGAAAAATTTGTCAATTAATCAAAAAGATTTCCGATAGCCGAAGAATTATCGCCGTGCCCATTAGATTCAAAGGGAGGGGAAAAACCCCCTTTTAATTCTTACACCCAAACAGGGTGGAGAAGCGGGGAAATTAAAATCCACAACAGTAAACTGGATCGTGCTTACATTTTAAGGCGGGAAAATTGGGCAACGGGAGTCACAAAAAAAAAGTCAAAAAGACCATTCACTTTCCCTGTTTTTGTACCACCCGCATGACCCCTTTAAACCCACTTTACCCAAAAAATTTAAAAGGCCAGAAGGCAGTATGATTTGAACCACATTTTTAAATTGAACTGGGGAAAAAGACTATACCTGTCCTGGAAAAGGGGCATGAAAACCCTTAAAACCCCATCTGCCCAAATTTTAAAAAAATGCCCGGGTAAAGGATTTTTTTAACCACCATTTTTTTAAATTTAAAAAGGGCATTTACTATATCTGGGTTTTGGGGCCCCGATGGGGCCCTTAAACCCGCATGAACCCTAAATTTTTTAAAAATGGCAGAAAAAGGAATCTTTGAACCCCCCATTTTATTGAAAGGAAAATTGACTATACCTTAAAGGACCGCGTAAGACCATTAAACCCGTTTAACCCCCAGAAAAAAAAGGCCCAAAAAAAAAGGGCTTTGAACCCCCCATTTTTTTTGAACTGGCCTTGACTTTAAACCCGTACTGGACCGCATTTGACCCTTAAAACCTGTACCCGACCCACAGAAATTAAAAAAATTCCGGGAAAAAGGGTTTTTTGAACCACCCTTTTAAGTTTAATGGACAAAAACTTATCTGACCCGTCCCCCAGTTATGAAAATTTTAAAAGTTTTTGACCTCAATTAAAAATGCCAAAAAAAGGAGGGTTTTAAAAAAACCATTAAGTTGAACGGGGCATTGACATCTTTTTCCGGGTTACCTACATCTGTTCAAGTCCCTTTCTGTACCTTTCCCTTTCACAAGGGGGATTAGGGAAAGGGGGGAGAAGCCCCAGCGCCCTCTGTTGGGTTTTAACAAATTCCCCAATTTGCTTTTTTACCCCCCGGGGCCCCTTTGGGGGGCAAAAAGGATTTTTTAGCCAAGCCCCTATCTCTATTGGGGAGACAAAAAGCTGTTTTGGGGGTTTTTTTTTCCCTCTTCATTCGAGCATGAGAAAAACTGGTGGCTTTTTTGGGAGGGGACGGGTACTCAGGAGGGGAAAAAATCTTTCCTTAGGAGAACAGCCCCAACGAACGGGTTGTTGAGTTTTTTTTTGCCTTTTTGCCCCCTACTTTGTTTTGCATATCACAAAGGGCATTATGGGAAAGGGCTGAGAACCCACCGCACCCCTTGTTTTGGGTTTTAACAAAATCCTCAAATTTGCTTTTGACCCACCGAGTCCATGAAAAGGGAAAAAAAAGGGTTTTTAACCCAACCAGTATCTCTATGGTGGGGAAAAACAAATTGAGGTTTTTTTACAAACCCAAAAGAGGGGGGTGGGGCTTCTCAGCCCCTTTCCCATAAAGCCTTGTGATATGCAATGTAAGGGAGAGGGGGAAAAGGCAAAAACAAAAACTCTACAAGCCTTTTGGGTTTGGTGTTTCCTTAAGGAAAAGATTTCCCTTCCCCTTGGGTAACCCCAGGGACTCCCACACAGCCAACCCTATCTTTTTTTGCTCTGCAATGAAGAGGGACAAAAAACCCGAAACAGGTTGCTGCGATAGAGATACTGACTTGGGGAAAAAAAAAAACCTTTTTGCTTTCTCAAAACTCGGGGGGTTTTAAAAAAACAAATTGAGGATTTTTTACAACCCAAAAGAGGGCGCTTTGGGGTTCTCAGCCCCTTTTTCCCCTAAAGGGCCTTTTTGATAAGAAAATTCTAAGTAGAGGGGGAAAAGGCAAAAAAAAAAAATCTACAAAGGGTTTGTTCGGTTCCCCTCCTTAAGGGGGAGATCTTCCCCTTTCCCGTACCTCCCTTTTACAAATTTAATGGGAAAATTTTTAAACAGCTATTTTGTGCATGCCCTTTTTTTTAGTATTTAATTCTAGAAAAACATTTTTAAAAAGGACGGAATCCCAACCCCCCAAAATCTTTTTTTTCTTTTTTTTAAATGTATTAAATGGGTTGTCTCCCCTACAGGGGTTGCTACTAAAGTTAAAAAAATTTTTCAAAAACAAGTCATTTTGCAATTTTGTTCCATTAAAATTACCTACCTATTCCCCGTTTTGCGAAACCCTCAAACCCAAAACCCTCTTGCAAATTTTCCCCAAAACATATTTCGGTTAGAAACCACAATTTTTTACAATAGGGGCCCGTGTATAAACTGCATTTCACGCAACATGCCCCCCCAAAAAATTTAAAACATGACCCTTAAACCACTTTTTTTAAAAATTTTGAAGAATAGAGGGGTGGGCGAATCGATTTTAAAGAAAAGGAAGTTTTTTTAGAAATTTTTAGGAAAAAAATTCGGTTCCTGAACAAGTGAATTTTGGGGGTACTTCGGGTGAACGAAGTGTGCTTTTGTTGTTTAAAAAGGGCTCGAGACATGGGTACATGGGGAAAAAGCACTCTGGGGGGAAGAAGGGCTAGCCTGCATGAAGGAGAGATAAAACCCAATCAGAGACCAGGGGGTTTCTGTGCGTCACCCACTTAAAGTCGGGCGCGACGCTGGGAGCTTTATACCGTCTCACTGTTTTTGATAGGGGGAGGTGGGTGCCGCGGGCTGATTGTTACTGAAGAATGTTTTTTACAGCGTTTTTTTGGGGTGTCTCAGCTTGTCTCAGAGACTGCTTCTTTAATGTTTATTTTGATTTTTTGGATCTGAAGTCCCGTGTGCGCCCACTGCAGCTGCATATCTTTTAATGTATTGTCCAGCACTTTTAATATCCAAGGGGCATCTAAACCTGTTCCTGTTTTTTCCTTTAAAGAAAACAGCGTTTTTATAATACAAATACCACTTTATTTTTGGGGGGCTCAATTCTTTGCCAATTTAATCCGGGGTTAATTAAGCATTTTTTGTGCTGTGTTGCAAAAATGACCGTCTTTTTTAACCCCCAAAAATAAAAATTTTCCCGTAGCATAATTCAAAGAAAGGTTTAAATTCAATTTTTTTCTTGTTGTGTAGCGTTTGAAAAAAAAGCAATTGAAACCGCTACAAAGTTTTTAGTTTCCGGTGCTCAATTCTTTTGCGCA
>JAODAL010068114.1:0-16959 GCA_025379985.1 Phyllomedusa bahiana
AAGTGATAACCAGCACAGTTTTACTAAGGACAGAACTTGTCATACCAAACTGATTTGATTTTATGAAGATGTGAGTAGAAGACTAGACAGAGGGGCACTTATTGATATATAGTGTATGGACTTCACAAAAGTGTTTGACATTGTCCCTCATAGACACCTAGAGCAACATGTATAAATTGGGCTGCAACAGAAGTCTGCCATCTTTTCAGCCCAAAAACTAGCGCAGCCCCGTTCACTATATAGACGCATTCCAATATTAGGTACATTATTGGGCACCCATCAGGGGCATTGCTAGGGTCCCAAAACATCCAGGGCTCAGGCTCTTAAGTATTTCTGAGTAGGTCTGGGTTCACACGGAATTTTTTGCGTCTCATTGTGAACTGCGGATGTATTTTTACAGAGAAAAACCTTTGTATGTAGGCTCAGGAGAAATATAAGTGATTACACTGCAGTTACATTTAGTGACTTACAGAAGACGCATCTGAAGAGTTGTTCTATTTCCCTTCTTCTTCTCCATCTGTCCAAGACGCCATGACTAGAGATGGTGCGAATTTCCCGAAATTCGGTTCGTTCACTTCGCCGGATTTCTCGGCAAAAAATAACTTCGTTCCGAATTACTTCGGGATGAATCACGTTAAAAAACAGCTATTTCCCGGCTGCACAGAGCCTGCAGGGTGCTGGACAACGTTTTGCCATGCTTAAAATATGCGAGGGAGCTTGGTTTGGTCTTCATACAATGTTGTGTTTTAGTATGACACGCACATGACTGCCGCCGCTCTTAGAATCGCTTCACTCTAAAATTCCTGGGCACGTAAGAGGGCAAAACTGACCAAAAAAACTGAAGCGGGAATGTTGCCTGATAAAGTCATGCCAGAGAAAGCTGGAAAAAAAACAAGCTGAGAGCTCAGGTGGCAACATTAGTGACAGAGTGTGGAGGTGACGGCGGCAGCCACAGCAGCATGAGGTCAGACAGTGGCACAATGACATTCTGGAGGTGGCAAAAAACAGGAATAGGCCACAGAGTGGCACAATGACACAGTGTGGAGGTCACGGCAGCAGCAGCATGAGGTCAGACAGTGGCACAATGACAGAGTGTGTAGGTCACGGCATCAGCCACAGCAGCAGCATGAGGTCAGACAGTGGCACAATGACATTCTGGAGGTAGCAAAAACAGGAATAGGCCACAGAGTGGCACAATGACACAGTGTGGAGGTCACGGGCAGCAGCGCTGATCAGCAGGGGCAAAATGACGGGGGTGTGTGGTCACGGCATCACCCCAAGCAGCAGCAGAGGTCGGGACAGTGGCAAATGACATTTGGAGGTGGGAAAAAAAACAGGGAGGCCACAGAGTGGCACAATGACACAGTGTGTAGGTCACGGCAGCAGCTTGATGAGACAGTGGCAAAATAAACAGGTGTAGGTCAGGCGCAGCAGCTGGGTCAGACAGGGGCCAATGACATTCTGGAGGGGAAAAAACAGTAGTGGCATGAGTGGCAAAATAAGAGGGTGGGTCACGGCAGCCCACAGCAGCGCATGAGGTCAGACGTGGCACAATAAAGAGTGTGTAGGCACAGCCAGCCACAGCAGCACATGAGGTCAGACAGTAAATGGCTGGAGGGCACTTCCGGGTAAAAAAGAGATAGGTCGGGTCAGGGGGTGTAAGCTAACCCCAAAATGCAACAAAGTCAATTCCCGCACTCAGGTTTTAATGAAAAAAATCAGAAAATCTTTATTCCAATTCCCAGGCTCCAATTTCATGTAAAACAATTAAGGACTTTCCTTTTAACGTTTCGGTCTACGGGACCTTTATCAAAATAGTCACTGTGGAACAGAAAACCAGTATAAGTATATATATACATCAAAACCAATATGCTTTGAAAATTTTTTCATTTCCCCAAATATATTTACATATATACAAAAAAAAATAATAATGTGTAATATATACAAAAATAGGTATATGCCAACTATACTGATCAAAAATAGTAATAATTTTTTTAATAATTAAATGCATAGATTGAAGATAGAGGGGAAAAGCCCTTTTAAAACTTTATTTCCGGTTTAAAGTATTTGATAGTTCAGACTCATAGATAAGAGTCATGTATTTTTAATTATATATATATTATATATATATATATATATATATATTTATATTATATATATACTAGCCCTATTACACCCTTCAAATGCCCTTCCGAGTCTTTAGACAGGGGAATTGTAGAAATGGGCTGTAGCCGGAAGAGAGGAGCCAGTCTTGTGTGTGGTAAAGTGCAGGTTTCAAATGAATGACCCGTGGGGCAAACGCCCCCGGGAAACCGGAAGTGGGCCACCGTCGCGTCATTCCGGACGGGGGAGATGGGAAATTTTAGTTCAATGGTTAAAATTGCGCATCGCAATAGCGCCCCGCGTCTGTCAAGACTGAAAGTATTGTAGAAAGGGGGGAAAGAAAGCAAAAAGGAACACAGATTAGGGTGCAAAGGGACGAGCAATAGGTAATGATAGGGAAAAGAAAGCAAAGTTGTTGTTGAAAAAGAACCTGTTGCATGCGAAAACATGATAATAGTATAAAAAAAAGGGAAGGAACAAGTTTTGGAAAAAAGTTGAAAAAGGGTTTTGGAAAAAAATGCAGTGGGGAAAAACAGGGATACAAAAAAGGTAAAAATTTAAAGGAAAGACTAAAGCAAAAAAAAGGAAAAAAAAGGAAATAGAAAAAAAAAAAAAAAGAAAAGGGGAAAAAAAAAAGGAAAAAAAAGGAAAAAAAAAAAAAAGGGGGGAGAAAAAATTTAAAAATGAAAAATAAAAATAGAGAAATATATAAATCCATAAAGAATGTATAAGAAGCACACAAAGAGAGTATGGGAAAAATATATGCAGAACTGGTAATTTCTCACCCTGTTAAATTCTCTGTACTAACGTAGCTGAAAAGGAAAAGGGGAAACAGAGTTAATGAGATTCAGGGTTAGGCAAAAAGAAAATCACATTCCCTATTTACACCAAACGGTTGTAGTGTGTTTAGTCTAAAAATCCAAAAGGATTCCCTTTCCTTAAGAAGCCTAATATGGTTGCCGCCTCTGCGGGGTCTCTTAACCTGTTCTAGTATCTGAAAGCGAAGCTGGGAGATGTTGTGCCCAGCTACCTGAAAGTGATGAGGTACTGGTAACCATATTTTGTTGCATCGAATCGAGGACTTGTGACTGGAAAGGCGGTCCTTCATCCACTGTACTGTTTCCCTTATATACAGAAGGCCACAAGGGCACTTAAGAGCATACACCACATACATGCTGTCACAGGTAAACGGTCCACCCAATTCAAACCTTCTACCTGTTCTAGGATGCGAGATATAATTACCTTTGATGACACTAGAACAGTGGCAGCACTGCAAACATGGGAATGTTCCCTTTCTGGGTACTGTTAGAGTAGATTGAATAGATGACTTTTTTTGTGAGCCTATATCAGCCTTTACTAATATGTCCCTTATATTGTGTGATTTTTTTGAACATATCAGAGGTGGTTTCTGAAAAACCTCCTGATTTGGGTACGCATTTTTAAGAATGTTCCAGTGTTTTCTTAGGATGTTGTGAATGCCTATCATCCTCGGGTGATAAGTATTGATGAAAGGGATCCTATTTTTGTTAGAATCTGTAGAGTTGGTTGGATTGATCTCTAATGAGCCATTAGGATAACCCCTATTACGAAATTTATCCTCCATCATTTTTAATCTAGTTTGTCTTAAGGTAGGGTCTGTCACTATACGCTGTATCCTCATCATTTGTGATCGGGGTAATGCCTTTTTAATATGGGTAGGATGGCAGCTTTTGTAGTGAAGAAGAGTGTTCCTATCCGTAGGTTTAGTGTACAGATCTGTACTTAGGGTTATTGTCATTTCAAATTTGACCTGGTATCCAAAAAGGGAAGGTGATGAGTATTATGTTCAAATGTGAATTGTAACTCAAGGTCTAATTATATTTAACCAGGTGACAAATTGCTGTAATGAATTCTCGTCACCTACCCAAATACAGAAAATATCATCTATGAATCTTTTCCATACCTTAACATGATGACAGAAGAGATCACTTTGATATATATGTTCCTCTTCAAACCGTGCCATGTAGGCATTAGCGTAGGGGGGGGGGCCATATTGGACCCCATAGCAGTGCCCTTTATCTGGGAGTAGAATGTATCTTCAAACATGAAGTAACTGTTGTCCAGAACTAGTGTTAATAACTCTATACAAAAGGCCACTTCATTAGTCGTCATTTCTGAATATCTAAGGAGAGTGGTTACCGCCTCTATGCCCTTCGAATGTTCTATAGAAGTGTATAGACTACATACGTCTAAAGTTACTTAAAGAGCATTGTCGGGAGTTTGGCCCACTGACCTTAATGTTGATAAAAAATTACCTGTGTCTTGTAGATAAGATGAGTCTTTTGTACAAGGGGATTAAGAATCTTTTCTAAACATTGGGAAATCGGTGAAAACACCGAGTCAGTCGATGCTACTATAGGTCTGCCCGGGGGTTTCTCTATACTCTTGTGGATCTTCGGTAGCGTGTAGAACACCGGAGTAACCGGATGATCTGCCTTTAGGAAGGAAAGGGTGGATTTATCAATGATACCCATCTCAAAATATCTATCAAGAACTTACTGAATTTTGGTTGTAATTCTAAAAAATAGGGTCAAAGCTCAAGGGAATATATGTTGTGTTATCTGCTAGTTGTCTCAAGACTTCATTGCGATAGTCTATCCTGTTCATGATCACAATAGCGCCCCCTTTGTCTGCTGGTTTGAGTATAATTGTTTTGTCTTCTCTAAGTGATTTCAAGGCACAAAGACTCTTCTGGTGTTTATTAAAGGGTAGTTCCTTTTTCCCTTTTTTCAGTAAGATATGTGTCTATTTCTCTCTGTACTATAGAAATATAGGTTTCTACCGGATGGTATGTCCTGGGGGGGCTGAACTGACTTTTCTTGTAGAGACCCAGATGTTTAATGGACATGTGGCTATATTCATAGTCATTTTTTATCAACATTAAGGTCAGTGGGCCAAACTCCCGACAAGCTCTTAAGTAATTTTAAAGCCCGTATGTAGTCTATACATTTTCTATAAACATTCGAAGGGCATAGAGGCGGAAAACCACTCTCCTTAGATATTCAAAATGACGACAATGAAGTGGCCCTTTTGTATAGAGTTTATTAACACTAGTTCGGGACAACAGTTACTTCATTTTTTGAAAAATACATTCTACTCCCAGATAAAGGGAAACTGAATGGGGTCCAATATGCCCCCCCCCCTACGCTAATGCCTACATGGCACGGTTTGAAGAGGAACATATATATCAAAGTGATCTCTTCTGTCATCATGTTAAGGTATGGAAAAGATTCATAGATGATATTTTCTGTATTTGGGTAGGTGACGAGAATTCATTACAGCAATTTTTCACCTGGTTAAATATGATTAGACCTGAGTTACAATTCACATTTGAACATAATACACATCACCTTCCCTTTTTGGATACCATGGTCATTAGAAACGACAATAACACCCTAAGTACAGATCTGTACACTACACCTACGGATAGGAACACTCTTCTTCACTACAAAAGCTGCCATCCCACCCATATTAAAAAGACATTACCCCGATCACAAATGATGAGGATACAGCGTATAGTGACAGACCCTACCTTAAGACAGACTAGATTAAAAATGATGGAGGATAAATTTCGTAATAGGGGTTATCCTAATGGCTCATTAGAGATCAATCCAACCAACTCTACAGAATCTAACAAAAATAGGATCCGTTTTCATCAATACTTATCACCCGAGGATGATAGGCATTCACAACATCCTAAGAAAACATTGGAACATTCTTAAAAATGCGTACCCAAATCAGGAGGTTTTTCAGAAACCACCTCTGATATGTTCAAAAAAATCACGCAATATAAGGAAAATTAAAGAAAGGCGAAAATAGGCTCTTAAAAAAGGTCATCTATTTAAATCTACCTAACAGAAACCCAGAAAAGGGAACATTCCCATGTTTGCAGTGCTGCCACTGTTCTAGTGTCATCAAAGGTAATTATATCTCGCATCCTAGAACAGGTAGAAGGTTTGAATTGGGTGGACCGTTTACCTGTGACAGCATGTATGTGGTGTATGCTCTTAAGTGCCCTTGTGGCCTTCTGTATATAGGGAAACAGTACAGTGGATGAAAGACCAGCCTTTCCAGTCACAAGTCCTCGATTCGATGCAACAAAACATGGTTACCAGAACCTCATCACTTTCAGGTAGCTGGGCATAACATCTCCCAGCTTCGCTTTCAAATACTAGAACAGGTTAAGAGACCCCGCAGAGGCGGCAACCATATTAGGCTTCTTAAGGAAAGGGAATCCTTTTGGATTTTTAGACTAAACACAAATACAACCGTTTGGTGTAAATAGGGAATGTGATTTTCTTTTGCCTAACCCTGAATCTTTATTAACTCTGTTTTTCCCCTTTTCCTTTTCAGCTACGTTAGTACAGAGAATTTAACAGGGTGAGAAATTACCAGTTCTGCATATATTTTTCACATACTCTCTTTGTGTGCTTCTTATAAATTCTGTATGGATTTATATATTTATCTATTTTTTATTTTTCATTTTTATTTTTCTCCTCCTTTTTTTTCCTTTTTTCCTTTTTCCTTTTTTCCCTTTTTTTTTCTTTTTTTTTCTTTTTTTTCTTTTCTATTTTCCTTTTATCCTTTTTTGCTTTAGTCTTTCTCTTTCAATTTTACTCCTTTTTGTCATCTCAGTTTTTCCACTGCATATTTTCCACTATCCTTTCAACTATTCTCAAACACTTGTTTCCTTCCTTCTTTTGTTTATACTATTATCATGTATTCTCATGCAACAGGTTCTGTTTACATACAACAACTTTGCTCTTTCTTTTCCCTATTATTACATCTATTGCTCGCCCTTTGCATCCTAATCTGTGTCCTCCTTTTGCTTTCATCCCCCTTTCTACATATTGTTACGGATGTGGTAGTGGATCCACTGGACCACCACAAGCGATGATGTAAGCCACGCCAGGGGAACGGAATCTAAGTAGGTCCGGTTTTCACCAGAGCCCGCCGCAAAGCGGGATGGACTTGCTCCAGCGGGAGTCTACCAGGTCGCTACCCCTGACGTGACTTGCTTGCGGTGGCAGCCGGGGTACTGCGTGGTGCAAAATCGTCAGGCAGGCTCGTAGTCGGGGACAGACAGAAGGTCAGGACAGGCGGCAATGGTTCGTGGTCAAGGGACGGAGGCAAAGAAAGGTAAACAGTACACAGTAAACGGAACAAGACCCCTTAGAACGCTTCCTCTCCAGGCACAAGGCACTATCGATTCGGCAAAGGTCTGGGGAAGAGGCAGGGCAAAAATAGGGACCGTGCCCGGTGAAAACCCAATCCCCGGGCCCGCACGTCCCTTTAAATTTCCCGGAAAGAGGAGCCCCGCGCCAGGACGGGACCAGAGCGTGGACGGTAAGTGCTCCCGTGACATGCCGGGGTGTCCGCGGCCCGAGCGTCGGCCGCGGAAACCGGCCGCTGCAGGAGGTGTTTGCGGCGTTGCGGGTGTGCCTGCGACCCGACACGAGGGTCGCAGGGACACCCGCAACAGTACCCCCCCCCCCTTAGGCCTCCCCCTCTTTCTGGCCCGCATAAACTTAGACAAGAGACCCCTATCCAGGATGTTTTCCCTTTCCCGGCTCCCACGACCTTCCTCTGGCCCAAACCCCTTCCAGTCCACCAAAAAAAATCGTCTTCCCCGAACCGTCTTAGTGGCCAAAATCTCTTTAAACGGCAAAAATATTGGTGGAGTCAGCTAACGGGAGACGGGGGAACCACGGACAGAGAGAAGCTGTTATGGGTGACCGGCTTCAGTAGGGAGACTGGAAGGGGTTTGGGAATGCGAAATGGTCGGGGGGACCCGGGAGCTTGTAGGCCACAGGATTAATGCGCCTCGGACTTCAAAGGGACCTAAAAAACGGGGACCCAGCTTGTAGCTGGGGATTTTAAAACGGATAATAATTTGGCAGAACAGCCACACCTTATCCCCTGGGACAAAGGAAGGAGGGGTCTTCTTTTTTTTCTCCGCTGGGGCCTTCATACGGGCCGTGGCCTGAAGCGGGGACTGGCGCGTCTCCCTCCAGACGGGGGATAGGTCACGGACCTGACTGTCCACAGCAGGGACATCGGAGGAGGCAGAGGGCAGTGGAAGGGTGGGCGGGGATGCCGACCAAAGACAATGGAGAAGGGGATGCCCCAGCGGAATCAAGTCCAGGGAATTATACGAAAAATTCCGCCCAAGGTAGTAGACTGGACCAGTTCATCTTGTTTGGCAGTATTGAAGTGGCGGAGATAAGTTCCTATGTCCTTATTCACCCTCTCCACTTGCCCATTGGTTTTGTGGGTGGTACGCAGGGAGAAGTCCAGTTCCACTTGCAGAGCGACAAGGCCTCGCCAAAATCTGGGAGACGAACTGGACTCCCCGGTCCGGACTATGTGAAAGGGGAGCCCATGCAGACGGAAAATGTGTTCAAAAAAAATTATTGGCAAAGCCGAGGCGCAGAAGGAAGGCCCGGCAAGGGAAAACAAAATAGCCATCTTGGAAAAAACGTCCAGTGACTACCCAAATGACCCGTATTACCTTTCAGAGGCCGGTAAGTCAGTTATAAAGTCCATGGCAAAAAGGCCCCAAGGACAGCTAGGCACCGGCAGGGGTTTTGGAGTAGTCCCGCAGGCCCTTTGGCGAGGAGACTTATGGGGGGCACAGGTGGTGCAGGCCCCCACAAACTCCTTTACATCGTTTAACGAGACCAGGCCACCATAGAACCGGGAAATCAACGAACAAGCCCTTTCGCACCCCAGGGTGCCCGGCTATGCGGGAACAGTGACCCCATTTCAGGACCCTCAACCGGAGCGCAGGGCGCACATACATCTTCCCTGGGGGTACCCCTTGGAGGTTAGTGGGAGCCACAGACTCAGACGTTCAGGGTACAAATATTTTGTGGCCCCTTCCTCCCCACAACAACGGAGGCACGGAAAAGCATCGCCTTTTGAGGTTCTTTTTCTGCCGGTCGGAAGTGGATGATGTAGTTGAAACGGGCAAAGAAAAAGAGACCATCTCGCTTGACGAGGATTCAGACGTTGTGCGGTCTGGAGATGGGAGGAGGTTTTTGTGGTCAGTGAAGATATTCACGGGGAAACGAGCACCCTCCAGGAGGTGGCGCCATTCTTCTAGGGCAAGCTTAATGGCTAAAAGTTCCCGATCCCCGATGGTATAGTTCTTCTCTGCTGGTGAGAAGGTCCTGGAAAAGAACCCGCAGGTCCGAGTCTTGCCCTTGGGCCCCTTTTGGGTGAGCAGTGCTCCAGCTCCTATGGAAGAGGCGTCTACTTCCAGAAAGAAGGGTTTCTCGGTATCTGGCCGGGATAACACCGGTGCGGAGGCGAATGCTGCCTTCAACTTGGAAAAGGCTTCTTCGGCGACCGGAGGCCACAGTTTCGGGTTGGCATGTTTTTTTGTAAGGGCCACAATTGGTGCTACCAACGTTGAAAAGTGCGGGATGAATTGTCGGTAGTAATTTGCGAAACCCAGGAAACGTTGTATAGCCCGCAGGCCAACAGGTCGGGGCCACTGTAGGACGGCAGAGAGTTTGGTGGGGTCCATCCGCAGACCCGTATCAGAGATTATGTATCCAAGAAACGGGAGGCTGGTCTGGTGAAATAGGCACTTTTCCAGTTTAGCATATAGATGGTTCTCGCGCAGGCGTCTCAGGACCTGGCGCACATGTAACTGGTGGGATCCCAGATCGGGTGAGAATACCAGGATGTCATCTAAGTAGACCACTACACAGGCATATAGGAGGTCTCTGAAAATGTCATTGACAAATTCCTGGAAGACGGCCGGAGCGTTGCATAAGCCGAAGGGCATTACCAGATACTCAAAGTGCCCATCACGAGTATTGAAGGCCGTCTTCCACTCGTCGCCTTCCCGGATCCGGATGAGATTATATGCCCCCCGCAAGTCCAATTTGGAAAAGACCTTGGCCCCCCGGAGGCGGTCAAAGAGTTCCGTGATTAACGGCAGAGGGTAAACCCGGGTTTTTGATGGTGATCTTATTTAGACCACGGTAGTCAAATGACGGTCTCAGGCATCCATCTTTCTTCTCCACAAAGAAAAATCCGGCACCCCCGGAGAATTTGATTTGCGGGTGAAACCCTTTTTGTAGATTTTCTTCTACATAGGCCGACATCGCCCGAGTTTTTTGGGTACGGAGAGCGGGTAGACCCTACCCCGGGAGGGGCAGGTCCCGGTAGCAGGTCTATGGGGCAATCATTATGGGCGATGAGGAGGGGTTCTCAGCTCGCCTCTCGGAAAAAAAAATCTTTGGGAAATCCTGATAAGGTTGCGGTAAACAGGTATGGCTTGGGAGAGGACTGAGGAGGACTGGGGCGCACCCGGCGGGGTGCCGAAAGACAACGAGACTGGCAGTCCGGGCCCCAACGCAAAACTTCACCCGTCTTCCAATCCAGCATAGGGGCGTGACGCTGTAGCCAAGGAAGCCCCAGTAGAACAGCCGAGGAAGAACGGGGTAACACGAAGAACGTGATCCTTTCCCTGTGCAGGGCTCCTATTTGTAGGACCACTGGTTCAGTCCGGTAGTGGATGGCGTCGCTTAATAGTTCACCACTGACGGAGGAGATAACCAAGGTTTGCTAGGCGGACCACCGAGAGACGATACCCTTTGGGCCCAACGAAGCATCCATAAAGCTCCCAGCCGATCCGGAATCCAGGAAGGCCGGACACTCGGACACGGATTCCGGAAAAAAGGAAAGTAACCAGAGCTGGCAGCATGAGCCGTGGAGAGGGATTACTCACACCTAGGGACGCCTCTCCCACGAATCCTAGGTGCGTGCGTTTCCCGGACGTTGCTGAAGAAGTGGGCAAAACCCCCATGGAAGTGTTCGGGCTGCCGCAGTAGAGTACACAACCTCTTTCCTCACGCCGTCGGGCAAGCTCTTGCGGAGACAGGCGGGTACTGTCCACTTGCATGGCCTCTTCCAAGGCTGGCTGGGAGTGAGGCAGGAGGAGGCTGAAACACTGGCGCAAGACGGGGTAGCCGACGTGTTTGAGCTGGTTCGCGTTCCTGGCGGGGCTCCTCCGTCTTTCCGAGAAACGATGTCTATCGGGTTGCCAGGTGGAAAGAAACTCACTTAATGACGTCGGAGAGTCCCGGGTGCGAGGGCATCCTAATCTGTCCGGAGAGGCCCTTTTGAACGTGGCGCACAACGCAGCATCATTCCAAGCCAATTCAGAGGCTAAGGTGCGAAATTGCACGGCGTAGTCGCCAACGGGGGAGTTCCCCTGCTGTAGGTTTAATAAAGCGGTTTCAGCAGACGAGGCGCGGGCAGGCTCCTCGAAGACTCCGCGGAACTCCTGCAAGAATGTCGCCAGATCCGCTGTGATAGGTCCCTCGGTCCCAAGTGGGGTCGCCCAGGGCCCGGGCTTTCCCCCGGGTTTGGAGACTGACCACGAAGGCCACCTTGGACCTTTCGGACGGGAACTGACCCGCCATAAGTTTCCACGTGGAGAGCACACTGGGTGATGAACCCCCTGCAGGCCTTAGAGTCCCCCTCAAACTTCGTCGGCATGGACAAGCGAAATTTTGGGCCAGCGGATGTCCCCGAACGACTGCTGCTGCTTGAGCCACGGCCGCCGTTTTCTGCTTTCTGATGGCCAGGACTGCTGCATCATAGTAGTCAGTTGGTTCAGCTGTTGCGCTTGTGCGCGATCTGCTTAGATTGCTGAGCCACGGTGGGAGTGAGGTCGGAGACGCTCGGTAGAGGCACCTTGGCGGGATCCATGGCCGAATCGGACTGTTACGGATGTGGTAGTGGATCCACTGGACCACCACAAGCGATGATGTAAGAAACGCCAGGGGAACGGAATATAAGTAGGTCCGGTTTTCACCAGAGCCCGCCGCAAGCGGATGGACTTGCTGCGGCGGATTACTACCAGGTCGCTACCCCTGACGTGACTTGCTTGCGGTGGCAGCCGAGGTGTTGCGTGGTACAAAAACGTGAAGCAGGCTCGTAGTCGGGGACAGGCAGAAGGTCAGGACAGGCGGCAATGTTTAGTGGTCAAGGGACGGATGCATAAGGTACTGTACACAGTAAACGGAAAAAAACTCTTAGGAACCTTCTCTCCAGGCACAAGGCACTAAACCCATTCGGCAAAAGGTGCTGGGGAGAGGCAGGGCTAAAATAAGGGACCGTGCCCGGTGAAACCCAATCACCGGCGCACTGTCCCTTTAAATTTCCCGGCAGTGCCGCGCGCACGCCCCACTAGAGGGCGCGCGTGCACCGGCCGGCAGCGGAGCGCGCGCCAGGGCGGGACCAGGAGCGTGGACGGGTAATGTCCCGTGACATGCCGGGGTGTCCGCGGCCCGAGCGCGGCCGCGCCACCGGCCGCAGCAGTAGGTCGCGGCGTTGCGGGTGTGCCTTGCGACCCGGAACACGGAGGGTCCCCAGGGACACCGCAACAAAATATACTTTCAGTCTCTGACAGACGCGCGGCGCTATTGCGCATGCGCGAATCTTACTCATTGAACTACATTTCCCATCTCCCTATGTCCCGGAAGTGACACGACGGATGCCCGGACTTCCGGTTCCGGCGGCGTTTGCCGCACGGACTATTCTATTTGAAGCCTGCACTTTACCACACACAAGACTGGCTCCTCTCTTCACTGGGCTACGGCCCATTTCTACAATTCCCTGTCTAAAGACTCTGGTAAGTGTCAGTTTGAAGGGTGCAATAGGGCTAGAAAAAAAAAAAAAAAATATATATATATATATATTGACATACATGACTCTTATCTACTGAGTGCTGAACTATTCAAATACTATACAGGGGAATAGAGGTTCTAAGAGGGTCATTTTCCCCTCTATCTTCAATCTATGCATTTAATTATTAATACTTATTATTACTATTATTGATCAGTATAGGTTGGCATATACCTATTTCTTGTATATATTAAACATTATGTGATTTTGTTTGTATATATGTAAATATATTTGGGTAACTGTAAATATGTCTATGCATATTGGTCTTTGTATGTATATATATACTTATATCTGGTTTTCTGTTCCACAGTGACTTTTTTGATAAAGGTCCTGTAAGACCGAAACGTTAAAAGGATAAGTCACTATATATTGTTTCACATGAATTGGAGCCTGTGGAATTGAATAAAGATTTTTTGACTTTTTGCATTAATCCATGAGTGCGGTCAATTGACTTTGTTGCATTTTGGTGTTAGCTTACACCCACTGACCAGCACCTCATCTCTAATTAGCCAGGAGAGTGCCCTCCCACCCACCATTTTCTGAACAATTTTCTTACGTCTACATTGAGGTTTATTCTTCCGCTCATTAGGCACCTACAGGAATCTGATCATGAGTGGACGGAGGTCTATGGACTTCTCATTGGATTCCAACATGCAAAAGTGAATAGATAAGATGGGCAAGGGTCCAATGTGGTTGTAGCTCAGAAAACACAAAAAATTTAACACAAAATGTACTCAAGAAAGCTTAAGAATTTTCTACATTTACATTGCTTAAGGTTCTTGTCATGGACCTCTTGGCCATTGCTGCTTCTCAAATTTCTTAGAATCAGTCAATGTTTAATGTTAATAATATTCGTATTGACAAAAATTGCAAAAAGTGAAGAATTTCTTACGTCTACATTAAAGTTTATGCTACACGCTTATTAGGTAAACACAGGATTCTAATTAACAGACCACTGTCTTTAGGGAAGGAATCAGCGCTGGATGGAGGTCTATGGGATTTTTATTGGATCACAACATCCGAAAAGTTAATAGTTAAGCTCAGGAGGAGTCCAATGCTGTTGTAGCTCAGAAGCACAAAAGTTTAATTTTTTACTACATCTACATAGAAGCTCATTCTTCTGCTCATTAGGTTATCGTAGGAATCTAATCAATGGACCGGTATCATCACTTGATAAAGGTCTTAGGGTTTCTCTTTGGGAACATAAATCTCCAAAAAGTGAATAATCAAGATGGGCAACAAGGTTTGGTTCAGAAAGCACAAAAATTTGCACAAAAACCCGAGAAATTTTCCCTACATAGAGGAATCTTTTTAATTGAACAAGTGATTCCGGATAAAGGCTTAGGCTTTTTGTTGGACTACAAATCCAAAAACTAACAAAAAGATGCAAAACTTCCCAATGTGGTTGTAGTTTAGAAAGCACAGAAATTTTGAACAATTTTTTACATATACACCCTAAACCAAATGGGTGACCTTAACTTTACTGATGGAATCATGGGCTTCTTTTTGGATCACAACATCCAAAAAGTGAAAATCAAAGGCAAAGAGCCCATTGGGGTTGCGGGGTCAAAAATCACAGAAAGGGGCAAAAAAAAATTAAACAAAAAACCCCTACGCGGGGAAAGTATTCTTTAATCACAAAGATGTAACGGGAAATCTAATCAAGGGAGGGGTTTTCAAAAAGGGATGGATCTAAGGCTTTTTGAGACCACTATAGCCAAAAATTGAATAGTCAAGAGGGGAAGAGTCCAAGGGGTGGTATTTAGAGGCACAAACATAAGCACAAAAGGTTAACAATTTTTTTTATATCTACATGGAAATTTATTCTTCTCTTGTTAGGGTTACACAGGAACTAATCATTGAACCAATACCTTAAAATGGGTCTATGGTTTTCCATTGGATCAGAATATCCAAAAAAGAACATTAAAGGGGTTTTATGGGGTCGAGCTCAGGAAGCACAAAAAATGTAAAATGAAAGATCCTACACACAAATCTAACCCAATACAAATGGAGGCTATGGGTCTTGTTTGGAATTTAACACCCAAAAAGTCGAATGGGAGGGGTCGATGTGGCTTACTCAAAAAATTTCCCCCAAAATTTAATCAATTTGCTATTTCTACATAGAAATTCATTCTTCCCCCTTTTTTAGGATATAGGGGAACCCAATCAAAGGACAGGACACAATGGACAGACTATGGGGTTAGGGGAAAAAACATTGAAAGGAAAACAAGATGGGTAAGGGTCCAAATTGGTTTGGGGTTCAACGTTTTTTTCCAGGGCAATGAGGGTGGGCATATTCATAATTTTATAGCACGACTAAAATGAAGATCCTGAAAATTTAGAGCTTAGATTTGGGGAAAATTGGCCAAATAAAAGAAGGAAACATAATACAATGTTTCTCATTCATCTAGGGGGTTTCCCAGTACAGGGGACGCTGGTTTCCCATTCTTTCTATGGGGTTTCCCCAAAAAAGGGAGTGCTGTTTCCCCATTTTGTTCTATGGGAGTTTCCCCGTACGGGAGCCTTTTTCTCCATTCTGCTCTAGGAGTTCCCAGTACAGGGGACGCGTTTCCCACTCCCTAGGGAGTTTCCCATACAGGGGAGGCTGTGTTTTCCCTTGTGCCTATGGTTTTCCCACACAGGATGCGCTGGTTTCTCCATTCGCTCTATGGAGTTCCCCCTACAGGGGGAAACCCTTTTTCTCCATTCTCCTCTATGAGAGTCCCCGAAAATGGAAGCGCTGTTTCTCCATTCTCCTCTATGGGGGTTCCCATACGGGGACGCGGTTTTTTCCATCGCCTATGGGTGTTGCCAGTACAGGGAGCGCGTGTTCTCCATCTTTCTCTATGGGGTTCCCCCTACGGGGAGCGCTGTGTTCTCCATTTTGTTCGGGTGTTCCCAGTAGAGGGGGCGCTGTGTTCTCCATGCTGTTCTAAGGACTTCCCAATACAGGGGAGCGCTGGTTTTCTCCTTCTTTCTATTTGGGGGTTTTCCCCGTACAGGGAGCGCTGTGTTCTCCATTTTGTTCTATGGGGGTTCCCAGTACAGGGGAGCGCTGTTTCTCCATCTGTTTTAGGAGTTCCAGTACAGGGAGCGCTGTTTTTCTCCATTCTGTTTTAGGATTCCCTACAGGGGAGCGCTGGTTTTTCCCCTTCTCCCATTGAGTTCCAGTACAGGGGAGCGCTGTGCTCTCCATTTTGTTCTATGGGAGTTCCCCATACAGGGGAGCGTTTTTCCCATTCTGTTCTATGGCTTTCCCCAAAAGGGAGCGCTGTGTTCTCCATTCTGTTCTATGGGAGCTCCCAGTACAGGGACACTGTGTTCTCCATTCCCTCTATGGGATTTTCCCATACAGGGGACGCTGTGTTGTCCATTCTCCTCAAGGAGTTCCCAGTACAGGGGCGCTGGTTTTTCATTCTCCTCTATGGGAGTTTCCCAGTACAGGGGACACTTATTTTTCCATTCTGATCTATGGGAGTTCCCAGTACAACGAACGCTGTTTCTTTATTCTGATCTATGGGGGTGCCAGTACAGGGACACTGTGTCTTCTTTCTGTTCTATGGGAGTGCACGGACAGGGAGCGCGTGTTCTCCTTCTTTCTATGGAGGTTTTCCCTACAGGGGTCACGGTTCTTCATTTGTTCAGGGCTTTTTTGTATAGCTACAGCTAGCTAGATATGAGAGAGATAGATATGAATAATAATAGAAGAAAAGGGTTAATTAAAATAAAATAGATAAAAATAGATAGGAAAAAGAAGATAATGGGTAAAGATAGATAGATAGATAGATAGATAGATAGAAAAATAGATGAAAAAAAGAAAAAAGATGATAAAAGAAAAATAGATAGATAGATAATGAGAAGAGTAATAAAATAGATAGATAGATAGAAAAAAGTAGATGAAATAATAGTTATTGTGAAAATAAATTGGGGAATAAATATGAAATAATTAAAATTAATTTAAAATAGTATAATATAAAAAAAATAAAAAAAATTATAAATAAATAATGTATATTAAAAGTAATAATAAATAGTTAAAAGTAAATAATAATAATTAAAATTAATCACCCAAACCCTCCTCACCTCACCCACCTCCAAATTCATAAATTTTAT
>JAODAL010068115.1:0-16959 GCA_025379985.1 Phyllomedusa bahiana
ATGTGGGGGTTGGGTTTGGGGTCAATGCTGCGTTCCAGGGGGGATATTCAAGTCCAGTTCAATTTACATGTTGGTTTCAAATAAAAAAGCCTTTTTTCTGGCCTTTTTAATTTGTGGGTTCAGGTTTAAGGGTCAGGGCTGTGGTACAAGACGGGATAGAAAATGGTCTTTTGACTTTTTTTTTGTACTTTTATAACCTAAGTGTGTTCCTAAGATTTAGCCTACCCTTTTTGGGGACTGTTGTGGATTTTTTTTTAGCTTCCCAGCCTTGTTTGGGTTAAATAATGAGGTGTTGTTGTCTCCCATAGATTTTAAGGTATGCGAAAAATCGTTCAACAAAAAACCTTTATGATAGCGGCCGACTACGACTATCGACGATCTCGATAGCCAACGCAATCGCTAAACACTAGTTATTATACTTATACTTTTCTCGTTTGACTTATGTAATGTATGAAAACCCCCCTTTAATGTACTCCCCGGAATAATGGCGTTTTAAAATAAATATTAATAATAATAATATAGGGGTTGTAAAAAAATAAAGAAATAAACGGGTTTTTATGATTTAATATATTTTTTTCTTTACCCAAATTATTTTTTCTTTTTAAAATAAAAAAAGGGACCACTTCTTTGTCTTATCTTTTGATTTGGCCATTCGTTTTTTCAGATTGATTTTTTAAACCATAGGAGCGTCGCTTGCTTCCCATTGGTCCAAAAACCGCGCCTCTTTTAATTAGCCAATCACGGCTTGCTCTGAATTTCTTTTCCCATAGAATCTATAGAAAAGTACCGCCTTGATTTGGCTAAGCTGGGCGAGCCCCCGCCGCTTCAAAAAATCAGCGCTTTTCTGCCTTTTTTCTGTTTTTGAACTGCCCCCTTTGTTTTTTTATTGGTTAAAATTTCCATAGGATAATGGGCCCTGTCGTCCTATTCTGATTGGCCGAGAAACCAAGCCCCCCCTAACTCAAAACCCAAACACCTTTTCTGCATTTTTACTGTATTTTGAACTGTCCCCCCTTTGTTTTGATTGGTCAAAAACTTCTCCATGGTAAAAATGGGTCTTTGTCGCTCCCATTTGATTGGTGGCTTCTCGACCAATAGAAGCGCTTACGGAATTTGAATTCTGTATTTTCCCGGAAATTTCATATCCCAATTCCCGATTTAGCGCCGGGGGCTCGGGGACAAACGCGTTGTTCAGGATTTAATTGATTTTTTTTAAGGTTTTAGCTTTTTTCAGAGAATATTTTACAATAATAAAAATGTTTTTTTTTTTTTCATACCCATGCCGCACGGGTGAGAGCCCAGTTTCTTGCGCCGATCTTCCAAGATAAATGGGGGAAGTGCTCGCGTTGATTGGTGGGTAGCCAAGCCCCCCCTCTAACCCAATCACTCTTTTTGCCTTTTTATGGGTTTTGAACTGTCCCCCCTTTGATTTTGATTGGTTCAAACTTCTCCATAGGCTATAATGGGTCCCTGTCGCTTCTATTCTGATTGGCCGAGATAGCCAAGCCCCCGCTAGCTCAACCAATCAGCTCTTTTCTGCATTTTTACTGTATTTTGAACTGTCCCGCCTTTGATTCTGATTGGTCAATAGCTCTCCATAGGTTTTAATGGTTCACTGTTGCTCCTATTCTGATTGCCCGGTTTCTGCCGACCAATGAGAATAGCTTTCAGAATTTGAATTATTGTATTTCCCGGCAATTTCCAATATCCTAATTCTTGATATTGCGCCGTCCTAGATTTTTGGAAAGTGATTTTATTTATGTATTTTTTATTTTTAAGGTTTTGCGCCTTTATAAAGGCGATTTTTTTTGGAATCATACTCCATGCCGCACGGCGCTGAGCGCCGAGATTTCTGATACGATCTTCTATGTTTCCTCGCATGTTCCGTTCTCGGTTCACTTCGTCTCCGCCGGAGCATTTAGACCAAAATAAAGTAGGTCTGACTGTCGAAGCTGCTGAGCGCTGCAATGCACCGCACTTTGCCGACTCGTGATCGTACTTGCCTCAGAGTTTTCGAGCGCGCCGCGTCCCGCCCCAGAACGCCCACACCGCGGCCATTGCCCGCCCCTTCATGCGGGGCACAGCTGAAAGTGGCGAACACTGCGCCTAACACCACCGTCCTGCGTCTGACAGGGGTATTCGGGCCGGGAGGCGCAGGTTGCTCCAAAAAACAGGCGAAAAGCCCGATCATACATGTCGCCCTAAATGAGGAAAGTATATTTTGTAATCAACTTAACCATTAACCATTTCTTGATAGAGTAAAACAGCGCAGTTCACAGATACAAAGCGTTGGGAGCTTTTTTGATACAACATACATTTCGTTATTTCATTATTCACTTTCTATATAAGGCATAAACTATATTACTGCTCTCCAAAAACTGAATGTTTAGAGTAAGTGAGATATTTGCACTTAGGGCAACATGTATGAACGTGCTCAGTCCCGTTCTTTATATTTTTAAATCGCCTGCACATTAGTATCAGGCGCATTGCAAAGCACCCACGGCATGTGGTAATGCACCTGATGTGGGGGGGGGGGCGTCGCGGGAGGAAGGGCGCTCTGGAACTGTATGAAGCTATAGATTTATAGCTTCAGTACGGCAATTCCAGGCGCATTACTGCTGGGACAGCCAGAATTGTCGTTTCTGCACTAGAATGCACCTGATTTATGACCCGCAGTAGACCGGATTCATAAATCAGGTGCATTCTACACTATTCTTATGCGCAGAAAAATTGCCGCCATAAATCATACATGTCGCCCTTAATCTTTAAAGAAGCCATAAAATCAAAATGGTCTTCTGATATATTCTAGATCAGGGTTGTCAAACTCATTTTCACCGAGGGTCGCATGAGCATTGTGGTTGCCCTCAAAGGGCTGTTGGAGGCTGGCTAGGATACCTGGTTAAGGCTGTCAGATCTGTGCCACCACCTGTCAGATGCTGAATAATTGGTATAAATGTGCACTCCGGAGATCCAAATTCAAGATGGCACCTGCTTCATACCCTGACTCCACTGCTTCTGGCAAACACTAGCTGTGTCTTCCAAGGTAACTGGAGAGCCATTCCTTTTTGGTCTAGACCCTTTCCAACCCTGCTTGCTGTGTCTAGGCTCTTGCAGGCCACATAAAATGAGATGGAGGGCCAGATTGAGAGAATAGTAGATGCTTGAAACAAACTTCCAGCAGATGTGGATGGAAAATCAACAGTAAGGGTGACATGTGTGAATGAGGCTGCACTAGTTCTTTGGCATATCTTGTGGCCAAAAAATTGTCGTAGCCCTGTTAAATAGATGTATGAACTGTCGTAGGCCAAAACTTTCACCAGGTACGGCACTTTTGAATGCGCCAAAGATATTCACCAAAGATATGAGACAAAGATATGCTATGAGACCAAGCTATGCACCAAAAATATGAGCCACAGGTATGCTATGTGCCAAAGATATGCACCAAAGATACGCTATGCGTGCTATGCAAGGCATAGCACGCGCCAAATTTATGAACCCTCATACACAAGTTCATATACACTGTCGTATTCTACACTCCTCTATATCACTTTTCATACATGCCCCCCTAAGTGACTAGAAGGGCATGTCCCCATGGCACGGGTTTTCGGGCAGTTTTTCAGACGCTTTGCGGTTTTGCAGACCGTCTGAAAAACCGGCCGAAATTGGCTCTATGGAAAATCCGTGCAGCAGTTCCTACTGCACGGGTTTTCCGCCCATGGTCCGCCCGCAAAGCATTCTACAATCCGGTTTTTGGACGGACTCTGTGCATGTGAATGTGCAGGGGGAGGGCTTTTCTCCGCTCATCGCCCAAAATCCTAAACCTACCTGGGATACACATGTACAATATCTTTTCACAGATAAAAAGACAAAGGAAACAATATAATGGCAAACTAGATCTGCTGTCAATCTTTTATGTTTCTATGTTGCTAATAAGTAATTGCAAAGGGAAACTTTTTTTTCTGGAGTCTTCTGTATCTGCTCTGGATGAGTCTAAGTTGTGCTCTGGGTATCCCAGGAGATAGTTTAAATATGCAAAAAATCAGTATAAAGCAATAATGACATTTTTATAGTGATCTCTTATTGTATATGGAAAATAGGATAAATGAGGACTGAACTGTGTACAAAGATGAGCAGAAATATATTGCTTAGTTTACATCTGCAGATAACATCTATAACTCACTGGTGTGAACTATACAAACCTGGTGGATGGAAGACAGATATTTCACTGTGATGCAGATTGTTGATATAACTGGGATGAGTTATATACAATAGGGATCATTCCAGGCTGTCAGGCCTCCTGTAGTGGCATCCTCTCTCAACTTTGTTTTCCAGTTCCTAATGCGCTCTGTGCAAATACGCTGAAGCAAAATGAACATCTCATGAGCTAAGATGCCACGGGTGATGGTGGACTGGCAAATGTTCGTTTGGAAACAAACAGAAGTAAGGGGTGCTGTAGATCATATAATAGACTAACACAAAAGTATAGGAAAAATTAAGCTCGTAGTATATAGAAACGTGTGAAAGAAGTGCAGAATTAGTAAAATACTGCAATTTTGCAGTTTTTCATTGAGGTTTTTGTAGATTCTTCCCTTATTTGTTGTTAGGCTTCTAAAACATCCAGGGCACGGGCCCATTGTGTTACATTTTTCTCAATAGGGCTTGTTTCATACCACTTTTTTTTTATGACACATCGTAAACTGCGGCATGCATTTTTCGGATACAAAAACGTATGTTCCTATTACTTATTTTCCACTTAGACACTGTACATCAACTCAGCACTAATCTATATAATGAAAATCAGGGCTGACAAATTTTTGCATCCTTAAAACCACTGTCATGGGGGTCCGGTGCGGGTGCCGCGGCTACCCGCATCCAGCTCCTCGCTGCCCGGGTCCCGGCGCCTGCTCACTTACCCGTCCACGGTCCTGTGCATGCTGCTCCTGCCTGTCCCGGCCGCCGCGCACGTACCCGCTGCTTAGGGCGCGCGCGCGACGGCTGGTCTGGATTTAAAGGGACAGCGCACCGGTAATTAGTCTATTTTGCCGCCCGCTTGGACCTATATAAGTATAACGCCCTCTGCACTCTCTGCCAGATTGTTTGGTGTGCATTGAGTGAGTCTTGAGAGGTGTTGGGTTCCAGTCTCCGACGTTTCCTAAACTTGCTGTTTGCCACCTCCACTGACCATCTGCCGTCTCTGACCACTAACCTCTGCCGCTGCCTTTGGACATCCTGCCTGCCCCATAGTCTCTGGATTTTTATTCTTACTAGCATACCTGGCGGCCATCGCAAGCAAGCACGTCAGGGTGCGCCTGGAGCCTCACGCCGCAGCAAGTCCATCCTGCTTTGCGGCAGGCTCTGGTGAATACCGGGGGCTACTTAGACTCCGCTCCCTGGTGAGGCTTAACTATCATTGCTTGCGGTGGTCCAGCAAATTCACCAACCCGTTAAAGTCCAATCTGGCCATGAATTCCACCAGGGTACCCTTACCCGATCTCCGGGACGTCACGACGACTGTCGCCCAGCAGAGCCAGCGTCTTGGCCAGCTCACAGCCATGATGCAGAATCTTGCGGCCCGACTACCTCCGTCTGCGGCTGCTTGCCGCCACGTCAGCACCATTTTCTCCTGCACCGGACCCATCTCTGCATCTGCCGCTTCCCTCACGCTATGTCGGTGACCCCAAGAAGTGTCGAGGCTTCATCAGTCAATGCTCCATCCAAATTGAGATGTTGGGGTACCAATTCCCTACCGAGCGGGCTAAGGTGGCCTTCATAATTAGCCTCTTATTGGGGAAAGCCTTTGCCTGGGCCACTCCGCTATGGGATCGAGGTAATCCGTTGGTGGCAAATCTGCAAACCTTCCTCCAGGGATTCTGCACCGTCTTCGAGGAACCTGACCGCACCTCCTCCACTGCCGCAGCTCTGCTCCATCTCCGTCAGGACGACTCTACCGTGGGTCAGTACTCCTTGCAGTTCCGCACCCTAGCCTCTGAGCTGGACTGGAATAATGAGGCTTTGGAGGCAACCTTCTGGCAAGGCCTCTTTGGGCGTATTAAAGGCGAGCTCGATGGTAGGAAACCTGCCGTCCGCTCTGGACGAACTGATTCAGTTGGCCACCAGAATTGACATTCGGTTTGCCGAGAGACAGCAAAGCTTTCCTCCCAACGGAGGTCGCCCGACACACCGGCTACTAATCTGGCTACCGGATTTTTCCCCAACGACCTCCAACCTCCTCCACCAGTGGGAATCCTTGGTATTGAAACCCATGCAGGTCGAGAGAAGCCCACCTGACCCAGGAGGAATGCCTTGCACTTCAACAGAGGTGCAGTGCTTTCTATTGTGGCGGTTTCTGGCACTTCACATTGGGCCCCAGTCCGGTGCACCCAGGTCACTCTCGCACCTAGAGCTCGCATGGGAGAGGCATCCCTAGGTGTCTTGTGGCGGCCTCGATCCCACGTCAGACCAATTCCGTACTCCTGTGATTTTTCCGAAAGCACCTATCAAGCCACGGTGGGGGGGGGGGGGGGGGGGGGGGGGAGGGGGGGGGGGGGGGGGGGGGGGGGGGGGGGGGGGGCGCGCTTCACTTTTATTCGGGGCCGCTGGAAATCTCTTTGTCAGCCACGCGCGCTGAGTCCAAATTTCACTCCCATTCGAGCCCTCTGAGAAACGCCATGTTCCCCGACTCTGGCGTAATGCCATAAGGACCTATTCGTTTCTGCATGCGCCCCCTCCCTTGCAGATTGGCGCTTTACACAAAGAGACTCTGAAACTTCTTTATTCTGCCTCGCTCTCTCTTCCAAAATTCTCCTGGGCCTCCTTGTGCAAGGACCCCCCCCATGCTCCTACATTCGTCTGAACACGTGGCGAGATTATCCGTTTGGGGTCCCGCGTGCCACTCCGCGATGTCACCCTGTACTCTGTTCTGCTCTAATGGACCGGCCTCTTGTAAAGTCTACGAAGTCCTCTGCTGGGTCTTCCCACTCCATACCATGAATCCTAGCCGACTTCTGTAGTTTCCGAAAGACAGGCCGAACATGCCCCGCACGGCCTTTCGACTGTCCTATTAGACCTGCAACCCGGTAGTACTCCGACCCCGAGGCAGATTCCTATCCTTTTCATGTCCCGGAGACTAAGCGATGTCAGGAGTGTAACCAGGAGAATCTCCCGTTAAGGCTATACGCAAGTCCTTCCTTGCCTGCGTTGGTGGGGGCCGGCTTCTTCTTTGTTAAAAAGAAAGATGGCCCTGTATCGATTAACGGGGACCTAACAAAATTACCATAAAAAATCGATACCCCCTGCCACTGATCTCGTACAGTTCGAACGCGCTGCTTTGTGCAACATTTTATTCAAAGATGGATTTACGGGTGAGCATACAACTTGATTCGTATCTGTGAAAGGCGAACGAGTGGGTGGAAATACGGGCCCTTTAATATCCGAGATGGCCATTTATAGAATATCTGTCATGCCATTTGGCCTACTGCAAAGCTCCGGCGGTGTTTCCAGTAATTTTGTCAATTAGATCTTCCGCGATCTCCTCAATCGTTTTGTATTATCGTCATACCTAGATGACATCCTAATCTCTTCTCTCCTGATCTGGAAACTCCACCGGCTCCACGTCCGCCAGTCGCTCAAACGTCTCTGTTGACTACCACTATCAATGTCCAAACTGAGAATATCTTTGTTTGACAGCACTCTTGGTTTCTGCCCTTTCCTGGGGTACATCGGTACTCGGATCTGTCTTCCAGAAGACCCCTCGAAGACTGTCAGCAGTGTTTACCGTGGAGCCTCTGACCAGTGGGCCGTTCATTCTCACCAACGCTTTCTAGGGGTTTTCGCAAAATTATTATAGACAGTTTCGACCCACACTTTATTCCAAGCTTGTGGCCCCGACTGATGAGGCCCTCACGAAGAAAAATGCCAACACTAACTCCTGGTCGCCAGAATCACCCAAGAAGCTTTTGATCGTCTTAAATCAGCTTTCGCTTCTGCTCCAGTTCTGTCCTCTTCCAAACCCGCAGCGTCCGTTTGAGTCCTAGAAGTGTGCGATCGCCTCTCTCTGTAGGTGCAGGTGCTAGTCCTCCTTCAGAAGTCCTCCTCTGGAAACTGCGTACTTGCGACTCTTCTCAAAGACCTTACACCCCAGCCGAAAAGAATATACAAGCAGTGATCCGCGAATTACTTGCCATTAAGTTAGCCTCTAGAAGAATGGTGGCGCTTGCTGAGTAAGCATTGCCACCCATCGATATCTTCACCGAACACACAAATCTTCTTTACCTTCAGGTCCGCTCACGAACTGAAATCCTCGGCAAGCAGGTGGTCACATCATATTTCGCCCGCTTTGATTTTCCTTCTTCACTTATTGCAGCTAGGAATAACATCAAGCAGATCCTATGACACAGTGGCTTGGAGCCGTCCTATGCACACACATAATTGCCTCCAGAACTACTCCTCGCTGTCGGACCCCGTGGACCTAAAACATCAACCACCTGGAAGACACCGTATGGCCCTGGCCATTCGGCCTGCGTATCCTGAAATGGGGACATGCCTCATGAAAAGTGAATAAAAACATCAAGTCCTCCTGGAATCCATGAAGTCCCTGTCAACTAATCGCTCGTTATTAATGGTGGCGTACCACCCTCCTCAAGATTTTAGGGACTTTTGTCCTGGCCTTACCTCCTGTGTCCTGTAATAAAGTCCCTCGGTCAACAGAACCCGCGCCTCTGCTTCAGCCTCTCCCGGGGCCCGAAAGACCTTGTCCCATGTAACCATGGACTTTGTTACTGACCTCCTGGCTCAGGAAAATGCACTGTCATCTGGTGGTGACTGATAGATATCAAAGATGGCTCACTTTGACCTCTGCCGGGTTATCTTCTTGCCCCCCAGCTGGCCCTACATTCTTCACCACGATTTTTCGTGTTACACGTGCTCCCATTGCATATCGTCTCGGATAGGTGGGTCCAGTTAGTGTCAAAAAAAAATTCCTGGCTGGGCTCTATTTGGTCAGTTGAGCAGTTCAAGCTAGACTTCTCTTCTGCATACCCACCCTCAAGATAACGGGGCAAGTAGAGAGGGTGTTAACCAAGTTTTTAGGAACCTACCTACGACATTATTGTATCCGCCCATCAGGAAAACGGGTCTGGACCTCCGTCCCTGGGCGGGAATTACTCGTATAATGCCATATGACTCGGAAGTCCGCTGGAGCCTCTCCTTTTTATTGTGTTTGGGTCTACATCCCAGCCCGCACCTGCTCCCACTGCATTTTGTTAATTCCCTCGTGTCCACGTTCCTGCAGTGGATGCACCAAGTTCCGGACATTCAAGGCACTTTGGCAAAGTCACACGACAGGCCCCCTTCTACGGTCCGCCGCTCGCCACCAAGGTCAGGCTGACAGGTCCGGTTAGACCCACCGCCCATATTTAAGCCGGGTGATAGGGATTGGTTATCTCCAAGTATATTAGTTTTCAGGGTGTTCCAGTTATAAGGTCCTCAAGCCTTTATAACGCCATGTTAGTCTGTGCTAACCTGTCGGCGAGGGTCAAGATATGACGTTTTAAATTGTGATCTTCTCCCCCTGTCCTAGCAAAGTGTCACCTTCTGAGACGGGTGTCACAAGGGGCCCTTATTTGTTTCTTTGTCTATGAGCTTAGGGAGCGACTGCCGCAATTAGTTGGCTTGGGATCCCATACTGGAGCTAGTACTTTTGCTATAGATATAAGGCTCCCCTGTATAGTAGGCTGGTTAACACCAGAACCATGAAAATAGAAAGGGAATTATTCCCACTATTAGATAGCAAAAACTGGTATAAATTATGAGGTTAGAGATCAGGTTTTTAAATAGTGTGTTCATAAGGTTTAATGAGTAGATATAATAAAAGGTTACGTTTTAATGTGTTATAAACAATAAGCACTGATAGAGTTTAAGTTTGCCTGTGGCAAAATAGTAAATATAGTGATCAAAATTCCCTCTTGTTCTCTATGTAGAGATTTCCCCAATTTTTTTGGAGATTATGTGAGCCAATTTATAAGTTATTGCCCTATATTATTTGGGGGCCCTTTTGTATTGAACTATGGCAACTGAACCCGTGTCCTACAAGCTCCGCTTGCCTTCAACCCTGCATATCCCCCGTACGGCCCACCATGTTTCGTCATCCTCAAACTGTGGTGCTTGAGAATCACTTTCTCCCGTATCATGTTACTCGCACCTTTTTCCTGTGCCAACGCTGAATACATTTTTGAGGTCAAGGGAGGTGCTGGCGGAGAAAACAGTGAGGGAAAGGCGTTCTTTCTTATTGACTGAAGGGGTTCGTGTAATAGTATGGCGTTCATGGGAACCCCGAAGCCAACCTATCGAATCATGACCTCCTCTCTAAATTCCGTATGAAAGAGGGGGAGACGCGTAAGGGGTGGTGGGGGGGGTACTGTCATGGGGTCATGGCGCAGGTGCCGTCGTCCCCCCGCGAGCCAGCCCCTCTTCCCGCATGTGGTTCCGGCGGGTGTCCCTTGGATGCACCTCGTCTGCCCGTGTCCCGGCCATGCTCACTTACCGTCACAGCTCCTGAGCAAATGCTGCTCCTGCCTGTCCCGGCTGCTGCGCACAGTTACCCTCCTGCCCCCATAGTGGCGCGCGCCGCGACGGCTGGTCTGGATTTAAAGGGCCAGCGCCGGGTAATTAGTCTATTGCCGCCGTCTTGGTCCAATATAAGGAAAACTGCCCCATGCACTCTCCTACCATATGTTGGTGTTCGTTAGTGAGTCTTGAGAGTGTTGGAGTTCTGTTTTGATATCTCTGTACCAGTCCGTTCGCGCTACTTTTCCTGACCTTGCCTGTTTGCCGCCTTCCCTTGACCATCTGCCCTTATCACTGACCATGAACCTCTGCCACCTGACCCCCTGACCTCCTGGCTTGACCTGCGACTGCAGGATTTCGATCTTTGGGGCACTACGCATTACCCCGCCGCCATCGCAAGCAAGTCACGTCAGGGGTAGCGTACCCTGGGTATCCTCACTCCGCGCAAGTCCATCCCTCTTATGCGTCGCCTGGTGAATAACCTGGGGCTACTTAGACTCCGCTCCCTGCGTGGCTTAACTATCATCGCTTGCCGGATGGTCCAGCGAATCCACCAACCCTGTTGCAACCACATAATTTAAGTATAGAATAGTGTTCATATCCTCTAACAACTTTAATAGGCAAACGTTTACCAAATAATACACTAATACAGGGAGTAAATATACCATACATATCAGCGTTGTACTGCTACTACAAAAATCCCACTATAACATGTCAATTCAATCCAATAATACCACTACAGTTACAACCAGTAAACTAAACGGGTGAGGTTTTTCCCTCGATCAGATTTTTTTTCCTTCGTTTTTTTTTACTTTTTTTCCACCATGATTTTCCCGCGCAAAAATTTCCACACAGAAAGATTTTAGTTACCCCACTTTTTTTTAGCCCCCTCCGATTGTTTCCAAACCCCCTTTTAAAATTGGGGCCCCGGGGAGCCCTCGATTTTTTCCCCCCCTTTGGGGTCCCTCTTCCATCCAATTGGGGGGCCCCAATTCGGATCGGGGCCTACTGGAAAGAGCAAATTTAAACCCAATCGAAGTGACTTTATCATGTTTAATCTGTTTTCTGGGGGGGAAATGCGGGCTGAAATTTTAAGGAGGGGGAAAAAACCAAATTATCCAGGGAATTTTCCCATCCTAAAAAAAATTAGGTTGTACCTGCCACTTTTACCTAAAAAATGGGGGGGAACCCAAAAATCATTTTCTATCTTTTGTTTAAAAAATTAGTATAAATCATTTGAAAAAAATGACATGGGTTTTTTTTTATTTTCATAACCAGTTCAGATCTATCACGATGGGAACGTTTAAGTTATATTGGTCTCTTTCCATCCGAAAAATCTCAGCTGCCAGCCCCGAAATGGATCATCACATTTAAATTGACAGCTTCTGATGGTGATCCCAACTTACCCTTACTGCATTGGTACTGGAGTAAGATAGGGGTTTATTAGTCAGCCTTGTGGGAGTAGCCAATAAATAACTCTAATCGCCAAACCCCTGTGATAGTTGATGAGGCAGTGACGGTGAGATACCTTTATTTCCTAACACCTGGTTGAATAAATGGTAAAAAACCTCCCAAACAACAAAACCTTTATTAAATAAACACTCCCTGACAACTTCTCTGACCCTTTAGTTTAAAGACATGGATCGCAACCCGGTCCTGAACGATAGTCCCAACGAATCCCATGTAGTCCTAAAAGGAAACCTGTGAAATAATTGCTACACACATCAAATGAGGCTTGATAGAGCCTATCTGGCATCCAGGAAGCTGATGGTACGACACAACAATCCATATTTTCCATGATTGAAAAGGCAGGGTAATCTGCTGTGGAGGATAGATATGCTGTGTGCCCAAGGAAATGGGTGGCATCCCAACATCAGAGCACCCAATTTTTCTATTGTAGAAAAGATTTTAATGTCTGCTGTGGGGTGAAAGGGGCAACACTTAGCTATTTCCTATGGTAACCCCTCCATTTAGATAGGAAGAATATATAATCTCCTATTAGTATGAGTTATATATAGGCACCCACATTAGGTAGGTAGTATATAGCCCTCATTGATAGGTATATAGGCCTCTCCATTAGACTAGCTAGGTATAAATTGGCCCTTTTTGTTTTTCGCCAGTAGGTATTATAAAGCTCCCTCAGTGAAGGTAAGGTATTAGGCCCCCCCTTTAGATAGGAAGATTATATTAAATCTCTCAATAGATAGGCATGAAAGCAACCCCATTAAGTTCAACAAAACATGACATAAATGGCACTTTCGATCAGTTATTGACAAAATCTTGGTAATGTTAATTTTCCATATTCAATTAAAAGCGTACATGCAATACACACTCAGCAAAAAACGCTAATTAAGTTGGTAGTTATTTAGGCCCCACTATGTAAGGTATATAGGCCCCATTGGAATAAATATGGTATAGTAGGCCTACCTGGTAGGTAGGGTATATGGAGGTACCCTCAGTGCTAGTAGTTATATAGGCCCCCGCTCAATAGGGTGAGTATATAGGTGCCTCTAGGTAGATAGATAGGTATATAGGTCCCTCAATAGAAGGTATATAGTCCCCCTCAGTAGGTAGGAATGGTATATAGGTCCCCCCAGTAGTAAGATAGGTAAAGCCGGCCCCCTCGGAAGTCGGTAGCTATATAGAGCCCCTTAATAGGTAAATAGGTTAACTAGGCATACCCCAAATCAGTAAAATACATAGGGCCCTCAAAGTAGGGGAGGAAAATGGCCCCCCTTACTGGGTAGGGAAAAAAAATTTTTGTCCCCTCAGTAGGGGAGATAAGTAGGTAAATGGGCCTCTCAGAAGGTATATAGATTTTCCCCATACATAAGGGGAAATAGGTCCCCCTTCAAGGAAGGTACATAAGTCCCCAAAAAATAGGAGATGTATAAACCCCCCAGTATAAGTATATAGGCTTTTCCCCGTAGTTTTTAAAAAGGGAAAAAAAGGTCCCCCTAGTAGGTAAAGGGAGGGATATAGAACTCCCTTTGGAAGGGAGAAAAGGTAAAAAGAGCCCCAGTAAGGGAAAATAGGTTTTATAGCCCCTTCCAATAGGAAGGAGGGCATATAGGCCCCCCCTAAAAATAAAAAATAAAATAATACCCCCCCTTTTCCCATTCTTTTCGCATCATTGGGTTCTCCCAAAACAAATAGTTTTCAAGGCTTTGTGGCCCCAATAGAGGGGACGGCGGGAAGGGGAACGCCACCTGGCACTTTTTTTCTTGTTTAGCCGCAAAAGGAGGGTTTACAGGGGGGGGCAAAAACTTTTTCTATTGGGACCCCTTCCCCCTTTTTTTTTCATTACATTCTATTCCCTTTAAATAATAAAAAGTTTTATTGCTAATATAGTAAAAAATGAGAAACACATAACAAAGAAATAACTTAATATTTTATAAACCCCATTTCTTAAACATACATTACAAACAAAATCATTAATTGGGGAAAACCGCTGCAGTCTGCAAGAAACTGGGAACTAAAGAGAAAATTTTTATTTTAGTAATAACCAAAAAAAAATTTGTTAACAATTCCTGGGGTGCTGAAAATCCACAATTCAACTTTAAAAGGGAAATGGGAAACTCATTTAATTTTCAAATTCCAAAAAAACCATTTAGGGAAACCAAAATTGCGTTTTAGTTTTTCCCCCAAATAAGAAAACTTTTTAATTTTTTTGGGTAGCTTCCAGGTGAAAAAAGTTTTAAATTTGTTCCAGAAGAACCAAAGAGAAGGGCCCTTTTTAAATTATCACTGTTGTCCCCGTCCCCATGTATTCCCCTTGTTTAAAAAAACCCCGGGAAGTCAATAGATCCTGCAAAGATTGTAGGGGTCCCAAAACGTCATGCTTTAAAAATTTTTTCCAAAACCCACCTTTATTTTAAAAAGGGGGGTTTAAAAAGGGTTTAAAGGTCAAATAAAATAATTGTTTTGGGGTTTTGTAATTTAAAAAGGCCCTCACCATGCCTGATTGCTTGAAAAAAGAAAACATTTTCCAAAATTACATATGTGTTCTAAGGGGGCTGAGGGGTCCCCAAAACCTCGAGGGCCAAAAAAAAGGGAGGAAAATTTTGGGGGGAAGAAAAATATTTTGGGAATTAAAAATTTTTCAAGTTTTGGCTCTTCTCCCCTCAATTTTAATTTTTTGTTTCAAAATTTTAATTTAAAAAGGCGGTTGGGGCTCAAAAATTTACTGCCAAATTAATAATGCACCCCACACCCTAAAAAACCCTTTTATACCCAGAACTTTTCCCAGTTAGTGATAACCCAAAAAGGTCATTTTTTAAGCAGGGTTCCCTGATGGGGGGGTCTTTGAATTGCTTTTCTCAGGCCAACCTACCTTTTCCCAGGGCCCTTGGGAAAATTTGGTTTAGAGTAGAATACTTGTTTTTGGGAGAAATGTGTTTGGGCATTTTTTAAGCAGTGGCTTGTCCCAGAAATAGGTTTGGGGTTTTCCATCCTTGTCATCCAAAGGGCCTTTAGTAAGGATGCGGAAAATTTTTATTTGTGACCTCCCGGGACTGATGGAAAAAACCCTTTTTAGTCTTCAATTGGGAAATGTAGGTAACCCCCAATCAACCCGGCATACAGAAAAGAAATGACACAAACGTTGCTATTTTATTCCTTAGATTATTTTCCTTTTTAGGTCAGGCTCTCAAAAACGATGCGGGCCCCAAATGAAGTGGGGCCTTTAATAAACCCCCTCAATGGTTTTTTTTCCTTTGGGAAAAGGGGGCTGTCAAGGTAGGGAAGGCTCCAAAACCTAAAAAGTTTCTCCCCGCAAAGGGGGATTGCTGGGGGGTTCAGTTACTTTTTGCCTTTTGGGCATTTTTTTATTGAAAAAACTGGGTTTTTCCCGATGTTAAGAAACCCGGGCCCAAAGGGGGTTTAAAAAAGCTTCAGTTTTTGAGGTTCAGGGGTGGTCTTTTTGTTTCATTTGCTGAGTGGCAAACATGGCATGGTCACGGGAGGGGACTGTTTTTCTTTGGGGCACTTTTTTGTGGGAAACCTTAAAGGGGGGGTGAAAATTCTGGGGACCTGTTAAAATGAGGGTAACCCTTCCCACATTAAAAAAAATGAAACAAAATTATTTTCGAGTCCAGTAAACAACCCCGCTTTGGGCGTTTTACATAGGGTGTAAAAAAACTCGAGTATAATTTGACCCAAATATACCCCAGTGCACCAAAAATTTTCCACAAAAAAAATTTGAAAACTTTTTGACTCAAGTATAAGCCTGGGTGGTTAAAAAACAAAAAGGGTACTGGAAAATTTCAAAAATAAAAAAAGGAAACCAATAAAAAACATAGGGGGGTTAACCCGGCCGTTTTTAATGCCCCCGTAAAGGGATTTTAAAAACCCCCCAAGGGGAAAATAGGCAGTTTTTTGTCCCCCAAAAAGGTGGTATAGTCCCCCATAGGAGGTAAAGGCCAGGTATAAGGCCCCCCTTGGGAAAGGAAAAGGCAAATTATAAGCCCCCCCGGTAGGTAAAGGCCGGGATATGGCCCCCATAGGGGGAAGTAAAAGTCCCCCTTGGAGGGGAAAGGCCGGAAAAGTCCCCCAAATTAAAGGAAGGGATAAAAAGGAATTTTCCCCTAAAGGGAATTTAAAATCCCCCTTAGGGGGTTTTAAAAGGGGAGGGGTTTAAAGCCCCATAGGCAGTTTTTTAAACCCCAAAGTGCCCGGTAAAGGCAGTTTTAAAGTCCCCCGCCCTAAGATTTTAAAAACCCCCTTAAAACAGGGAAAAGGGGGAGGAAAAATTTTCCCCCCCAAAAGGCAGGTAATTTTTCCTCCATAGGGGGGTAAAGGCAGGTAAAAACCCCCAAGGGGGGTTTAAAAGGGAAAGAATTTTTTCCCCCCCTAGGCAAATATTTGGCAGGGGAAAATGTCCCCCAAAGGCAAAATTTTAAAGGTATATTTCCCCCAAAAAGGCAGTTTAATGGCAGGTAAATATTCCCCCCATAGGCTGGAAAAAGGGCAAGGGAAAAATCCCCCCCCCCTAGGGGGAGGTAAGGCAGGCCCAAAAATCCCCTATAGGCAGGTTTTACATCTTTTTTAGGCAGTAAATTTTTCCCCCCAAAAGGGACTAAAAGGGAGGGGTTTAAAAAAAAAAAAAAAATACAATACTTAACCTCCCTGCGCTAAAATCAGCCCCCCCCAGGTTTCTCCACTTCTTTCCGGAACAAAAGGCGTGAAAGTCTTTAGCCCACAGGCATCGGGGATGACACTCATTCCGGGCCCGTGCCGGATACTCCCCACAGGGCCGGGAAATCGCGGCCATCTGGAGTTTACATGCCCCGCCTCTGGGTCCACATTTGTATCTTTAGCTGTATGTTCCTATCAAGGAGGGCGGGATACAGGTAAAGGGGACGCCAAAAGCCCCCGGCCATGGCAAAACGGGCCCAC
>JAODAL010068116.1:0-16959 GCA_025379985.1 Phyllomedusa bahiana
AACCCCCCGGGTTTTAAAAAATTTTATTTTCTTCTTTCATTTATAATAGTAATTGAAGCAGAGTTAACAAACATTTCCCTCTGTCCTCTAGTCATTCATGCTGCTGATACTGGCTGGATAGAATTAGATCACTATATGCAGCCAGATCTTTCTCTGCTTAGGTCACACCCACTACAGTGGAGTATTTCTGAGCTGAGCCTGGCTTCAAAGCGCAACCACTGAGTGATGACAAAATGTCCAATGAGGCCATGTGATCAATGGATGTCATATGGTATGCAGGAAATAGGAAGAAGGGGAGTAAAGCGCTCTCTGCCTGGTTTTGCAAAGCAGAACAGGTAAATAATTTTTAATGAGTATCAATTACAAAGTTCAATATAATTAAGTTGTGAGCTCTATAACAAATAAAAAGATAATCCTAATACTTTAGAAATGCAAAAAGGCAAGGCCAGTTCCTGGCTCAACTACTTAAGTCATAGCTTGCGCGCAAACCGGTGATAGCATTAAAGGACCCACATTCTAATTCCACGCACACACATCCGGAAGATATAGTGAACCTGTTTAATAACTACTTCGAAGACTTATATAGGGCACCACCAACTGACATGGGAAAAATTAACTCCTTTATAGCCTCCCAGTGTCTGTCAGGTCTGTCGGAGGACCAAATGTCTAACAAGACCAGGGCTTCATGGATTACTTCTTGGAGTCGCGTAAAATTCTTTTACCAAAACCGAACAAAGACCCTTTATTAATTAAAATTTTTCGCCCAATAGCACTATTAAACTGTGATTATAAAATTCTAGCTAAAATACTGGCCACCAGAGTACAAACCTTTCTACCCCTGATTGCACATCCGGCACAGAGGGGGTTCATAAGGAGGAGACAGTCAGTTAAAAACGTTAGACCGTCGGTGGACGCAACGCTGAGGACTAGGGAGCGGGATGCCATACCATCGATGCTCCTTAGCTTGGATGCTGCAAAAGCATTCAACACGGTATTGTGGCCCTTCCTCGCAGCAACCCTCTTAAATAGACATTTTGGTCCCAATTTCTACAGTTTTGTCAACTATATCCAAGAAGGTGTGTACACCACACTAATAGATAACAACTTCCTGACAGACCCGATGGACATATTTAGAGGCACACGCCAAGGATGCCCATTATCACCAATTTTATTTAATTTATCACTGGACCCATTGCTATATGTCCCCAGACTAATGGAGGGAATGGTGGACATCTCACCCACCAAGTGGAGATAACTGCTTTCGCTGATGACATATTAGTGTTAATACAAAACCCCAAGAATACATGATCCCAGACACTTCAAGTCCTAACGGAGATAGGATCACTCACAGGCTACTACATAAATGTGGATAAAACAAACACTCTAATGCTAAAAAGCCTTACGCGACCCACATGGGCAGCCTAATACTCCTTTAACTGGTGCAATACCACACTGCCTTATCTGGGGGTGCGGATAGCTACGAATCCTGACTTATTATATAAATTCAATATTACAACGTATATCAATAAAATGGAAGGGAGATTGGAGGCCTGGACGAAGCTTCCCCTATCCTATATAGGAAGAGGAAGCATCTTAAAAATGGTAGAATTTCCTAAGCTTCTATACCTCATACACTCCTTGCCAGTATACATCACTCACAAAGATGAGAAGAGCATAAATGCATTGTACCGTACATTTGTGTGGAATGGGAAGAGGCCTCAGATCCCATGGTTGGTGTTGCAGCAGCCCAGAACAAATGGAGGTATTAATCTCCCCAACATAAGAGCATACAACTTGGCAGCCTTGCTCCGGGTGGCGCTGGATTGGTTACAAGACATCTGTGGTATTCACAGATACTGCGTCCGACCAAACCTATTTGGGGAGGATCTCACTGTCCGATTTCTTACATTTACCACTACAACAGATCCTAACTCCGATTAAATCAAACCATCTACTGGTAGCCACTTGGAAGACCTGGCAAAAAATATGAAAGAAATGTTGCTTACACCCTCAAGCAACGTTGTTGCGTTCCTTTTGGGGCAACCCGGACTTTCAGGGAGGGAGCTTACATGGAAAGTTTGAACACTGGAGGAAAGGGTGAATTAGAGGTAACCACCTTCCTCTAAAACCACTTACATGTAATGGTCGCTATTCCCTATGGCATCTAAGGGGTTAAACAGCTTGGATCTGAGGAGTGTTCGCCTTTAGAGCAGGGTCCTGACTGCCATCAGACACCGGAGCCCTTGCTTCACTCAGCACAGGGCACTGATGCCAGCTCATTTTTGCAATGCTGACAAAAGAGGTATTGTGGTTCTTAAGTGGTTAAATAGTAATGTCATTAGATGTCAAGGCTTGTGGGCTTAGATTTATAGCAACTTTGTAATTCGACAACCAGAATAGTAGGAGACTGGAGTCATATCAATTGATTAACCCTTTATATTCACATTAAAGTCACTTATATAGAAGGTGTAGTTTTTTACGCAGAGATTGCTAATAATGGATTTCACTCCCTCTAAAAAATATACATTTGTTATTAAAACCAAGGATGTGTTTTTTGTATTTAGGGAATACAAAATTACTTTTTAATACTTTACCATAAAAAACGTAGTTTCTCCACTTTTAAGTAGCCCGTGAGAATAATTATGGCCAAAATACTATATAGTTATATCTCTGAACCAACTGAAAGAGTTGGAGAGTGAGAGTAAAATTCTTATTAAGTACATTAATCATACCATGTACAGTAAATATCTTCCCTTAGGTAGCCACTTTCAAATAAATATTAGATTGCTGTTTCAGCCCTTAAGTCTCCTTACTGTTTGTTCTCCCTCAGTGCAGTAATGTTTCTTAATATCTACTTTCCTGTGAATGTGTGTTCAGAACAGAATTTCTGTAAGCACATCAGAGCACAAAGGCAATGAATTTCAACCCTGTGGTAGCATAGATTCATGATGACTTATGTGGAGATTAGTTCAGCAGGGTAGATATTCACATGAAATGATTTGAGCCAAGGGTCTTTGTGAACAATACGTTTTTTAGAAAATAACGTATTTCATAGCCGCATGCATTGTGGGCAATACTTTAGAAATGTTAAATTAGATTATATTTCCATTGATTCATCTACTGGTAATGTAAAAAATGAATATATTCTATGTAATTAAAATATAAAGGGGCACATAAAGAAAATAATGGCAACAGCGAGAGCAGAGGGCGTAAAATCCTTATTCTGCATGCAGTCTGTATTTATTCACTAGTAAGTAAATGCTTTTTTCTGGCTTAGTCATAGATACAAGGCTAGGTGGCAGTCTCTTTTCATTAGTGCCACTTTGCATTATAAACTGTTTATAGCTTTGCAACTTAACATTGGATGAAAACATTTGGAACGTGTCTAGATGCTTAAAACAAGAAGTAAATATATTTGGGATGTGTGATGCTTGGAGGAATTTGCAGGAAACAAACATTTACTAACACAGCACACAGTCTCTGTTTAACGCAATCAATTCTAACCAGATTATTTATAACAAGGCCCATTATAAACATGGAGCATTTTCTTGAGAGCCGGGTCTACCTGACATGGATTAAAATGATAGAAAATGTCACCTTGCTAAGGAGCCCACTCTGGGATTTGCCATGCTATTTGAAACCATTGATTGGACCTTGCTAAACAACCATTGTGTCTTTCCTTGTCTTTCATGGGCTGCTAAGAAAGTGCTTGCACATCTATAGTTTCTTATGTCCCCTTTACCTTTGTCTTAATTGGTTTTCATGTAAGGACAACACAAGGGCAAACCAAGTACCTGACAAATATCTTTTCATTTAGAGTCATTGAAGATAGGTGCCTACCTGGATGAGCCTGCACTAGAGGAAGACAGATCCGAACACACTTTGTATTTAATAATGTTATAGCCGCCGGTTATTTTAGCGTGTCCCCTTTATGATGAATTAACTATAAGACTAGTAGAAATTCTCTAAAATTGTATCTAAATAATGAGCTGCATGAGTGAATACAAGCTATTCTCATTATTTTCAACAATAACCTGCAAACTATGTGCTAGGATACAAAAATACTTGATTTTATTAAATGCCTTTTACTAAAGCTTCTTTTACTAATACAACCCATTTAAAAACAAGGCTTTTTTATTTTGAACTGAGATTTATACTTGCACTTCGCTACTGCAATAAATGTGTTTAGTTTAACTTTTTATTATTCCATCTACGTAGACATATTAGGGCTTTTATTTTTCAGGGCAAGATGTACTTTCTAATGGTATAATTCACTGTTCCATAGAATATTCTTGGAAATGGCAAAAAAATTCTAAGTGGGGCAAAAAAAAACTTACTTCCACCATGTTTGGGGGGGTTTTGTTTTTACGGCATTCACTGTTCAGTATAGAAGATTGGTTATTTGTATTCTGCAGTTTGATATGATTCCAGTAATACCAAATGTGTAGGGTCTTCCTTATGTTATATCCACAGAGAAGGATAGATTGGCACCAGTCAAACATTCAGCCATACGGTCCATTTAAGAGACGCGTGGATGTTCTTAGCACCCTTAATAAACAGTAGCTTGAAGATATATTTTTCCTTATGTTATAGTACCGTAAAAAAATCCAAACGTTTTCCATTTTTTAAATTTGCGCTGCAGCACCATTATCGGTCGCAAATAACTATTTGAATTTCCACCTATGGACCTGAGTGTGGGTGAAATTTTTTGCAAGCTGAAGTTTACTTTCTATTGGTACCATTTTGGGATACCTGTGACTTTTTTGATATTTTATTCAAATTTTTAGAGGGCGTGAAATGAACAGAAAAACCCAGAAATTTTGGCTTTTGATTTTTTTTCTTCTACGGTGTTTAATGCACAGGATAAATGGGAGCTTGACCACTAGGGAACACAATCGTTAGTACACCCTTCTGCATTACTGAGTCTCACATTAGGCTGGCAGTCATCGCTTTATTATCACAGAAAGGATTACAATAAAAGATTTAAACTCTATTATAAAGCTAGAAGAAATAACTCAGAATCCACAATCTTTGCTCTGAATGTAAGCAGTATCTATGGCAAGCATCCGGTAATGCTTGACATACAGTCCACTTGGCTTTATCTTTATGCTGCTGAAAATAGATCTGTCACTTTTTTTATTAGGTGCTGTTCAAAACTCACCTTCTTTACCTTCTACTACAGTGATTTACATATTTTCAGGTCACTGAGCATATCTAGAACACTGTATTGAGTAGACACACCTACCCACATTGTAACACGACCACCAACAAAGGCTTGTCTGGTGACTAGAGATGGGCGAATTGATTCTAACGAAGTGGAATTCGTTTAGAATTTCAGGAAAACTTCGGTTCTGAACGAAGTCGAAGTTTGGGGTACTTCGCGTGAACGAAGTGTGCTTTTGATTGATGAAATGGCTGCGAGCACATGGCGTTACATGGGGCAAAGAACTCTGGGAGGAAAAAGGGCATAGCCTGCATGACATGTGCAGAGATGAAGTCAATCAGAGACCGGCGGGATTATGTGATGTCACCGCACTATATAAGTCCGGGTGCGACGCTGGGAGCTCATAACGCTCTCACTGTACTGATTAGGGAAGGTGCTGCCGCGGCTGCTTATGATGGCTGATACTAAAGAACTCATTTTTTATACAGTGATTTTTGGTGGGTGTCTCAGCTTGTCTCAGAGACTGCTTCTCTTACGTTCTATTTCTGATTTTGTGGGGTATTGGATCTGAAGTGTGTGTTCAGTGCAGCTGCATATACATTTTAATGCTATCTGCTCAGAGCACATTGAATATCCAAGGGTGATCTAAGCCTGTTCCTGTTGTATTCATTTAAAGAACAGCGTTTTTACAATACAAATACCACTTCATTTTTGGCTGCTCAATTCTTTTTGCAATTTACATCCAGGGGTTAATTAAGTGTTGTTCTGCTGTTATGGTGACTAAAAGAAAACTTCTTTTTCACCGCCAAAAAGACATTTTTCCTATAGCATAATTCATAACCGAAGGTTAATTATAAGTTTTTTCTCTTGCTGTGTACCGTAAAATACACGCCATTGTAACACGCTACAAAGCTGGTAGTTTTTTGGTTGCTCACTTCTTTTGCGCAATATAGATCCAGGGGTTAATAAAGCATTGTTCTGGTGACTAAAAGAAACCGTCTTTTTCAAAGTCAAAAAAGACATTTTTCCTGTAGGATAATTCATAACCGAAGGTTATGAACCAGTTTTTCTCTTGTTGTGTACCGTAAAATACAGGCCATTGTAACACTCTTCAAAGCTGGTAGTTTTTGGTTGCTCAATTCTTTTGCGCAATTACATCCAGGGGTTAATTAAGCATTGTTCTGCTGTTGTGGTGACTAAAACAAACCGTCTTCTTCAAAGCCAAAAAAGATATTTTTCCTATAGCATAATTCATAACCGAAGGTTAATTACAAGTTTTTCTCTTGCTGTGTACCGTAAAATACATGCCATTGTAACACGCTACAAAGCTTGTAGTTTTTGGTTGCTCAATTCTTTTGCGCAATTTACATCCAGGGATTAATTAAGCATTGTTCTGCTGTGGTGGTGACTAAAAGAAACCGTCTTTTTCAAAGCCAAAAAAGACATTTTTCCTGTAGCATAATTCATATCCGAAGGTTAATTTCAAGTTATTCTCTTGCTGTGTACCGTAAAATACACGCCATTGTAACACGCTACAAAGCTGGTAGTTTTGGTTGCTCAATTCTTTTGCGCAATTTACATCCAGGGGTTAATTCAGCATTGTTCTGCTGTTGTGGTGACTAAAAGAAACCTTCTTTTTCACCGTCAAAGAAATATTTTGTATTCTGTAGCATAATTCATATCTGAAGGTTAATTAAGCCTGTTTGTGCTTTTACATTCAGTAAAATACACAATGTTTTTAAACGACACATACAAGTAATTTTTTCCTGGCCATTTGTGGAGCGCAATTTATATCCAAGGGTTACCCAAGCTTGTTACTGGGTTCATTTGGAGTTAAATACAGGGTGTGTATTTATCATATACAGATATCTTCATCAAACAGTGTCTGTACATTTTAGAACAAACAGTATGTCAGACAGAGAGGTGGCAGGCTCTTCACCTGCGAGTGGCAGTGGCACAAACATTCCTGGAGCAGGCCCAGGTCGCAGCACAGCAAGGGGACGTCGCAGCAGGGGTCACTCGGTGAGGCCACAACTGCCGGTGTCATCTAGCGGCCGTGTATTGTTCAGCAACCCAATGGTTCTTGATTGGTTGACTAGGTCATCCACTTTCTCCCAGATGACATCTGACAACCTCAGGAAAGAGTCGGTGGGAACATCAGACACAACCCTTAGTTGGTATGGCCCGGGAGCGGGTCAGCGGCCCTCACCTGTCCTCAACCCGCCTCTGTCCCATCCGGTTCCCTCAGTCAGAGATCTACTATGTGGTCTGGGCTCAGAGCCACTATATAGCGAGGATGAACAATTTGAGGAGGGCAGTCAGCAGCTACTTGGCAGCGAAGAAATGGGGCCAATATCCCCTGCTTCTTGCAGTAGGAGGCAAAGTATAGATGTGGAGAGTGGCATGGGAGGTCATGTTGTGAGGGGTCAGCCTCTGCATACCAAGACCAGTGATGAGGACAGCAGTGACGATAAAACACAAATAGATGATGATGTAGCCGACCGCACTTGGGAACCGGGTGAGGCAAGGACTTCATCATCGTCAAGAGAAGAGGGCGTCAGCTTGCGCGTCAGGCAGCACGCAGCCAGCAAGTGGGTTGTGTGGCCGTGAGTCAGCAGGATAGCAGCAGTGTGAGGTCGGGAGCCAAGCGGCCACAGGGTGAAAAACCCGCTTCGCAGGTCCAAGAAACTAGCGGCACAGGGGCTCAGCGAGGCAGCGGCGGTAGTAGTCACTCAGTGCGGAGCGTTGGCGGTAAAATCAGGTACTCGGCGGTGTGGCAGTTCATTGCTAAGACACCGGAGGAGCCGAATATGGGTATATGTAGAATCTGTGGGTAGAACATGAAGCGTGACCAGGGAGCTAACGTTGGCACCACGGCCCTGCGTCAACACATGCAGCGTCACCATCCGGTGGCCTGGGAGAAACGTGGCTCAGATGTGGTGGTCCATCCTGCCGCTGCAGCAACAGCAGCAGACAACAGTATGCGTCCAACCATCCTAAGGTGCAGCAGCTGACTGTGCTCCTGTCCAAGTTGTTGGTACTGCAGTCCCTCTCTTTCCAAATGGTGGACTCTGCACCGTTCAGAGAACTAATGGCTTGTGCCGAGCCGAGATGGAGAATTTCAAGCCGTAATTTATTTTCCAAAAAGGCAGTACCAGCACTTCATAAATATTTAGAACAGAAGGGTGGGCAGTCCTTGAGCTTATCGGTTTGTTCCAAGGTGCATGGCAGCGCGGACGTCTGGAGCTGTAACTACGGTCAGGGCCAGTACATGTCCTTTATGGCCCACTGGGTGAATGTGCTTCGGCCAGGCACACCAAACAACTTGGACAGTAGACGCCGCTTTCTCCTCCACGTTATCAAACTGCGGCTCCTGCGCCATTGTCCTCCTCCTCCTCCTCCACCACCACCATCATCTCAGCCTCCACAAGTACTGCTCCATCATACCACATGTGTAGGGAACAGCGGTGTCACACAGTTCTACACCTGGCTTGCCTCGTGAACGAAGTCACACAGGGAGAAACTGCTCCGCGTCATGCAGCAAGAAATCAATGTGTGGCTTTCTCCGCGCCAACTGCAAATTGGAACCATGGTGACAGACAATGGGAGTAACATGGTGTCCGTGCTGCACCGAGAAGAGATGGTCCATGCGCCCTGCATGGCGCATTTGTTCAATCTGGTTGTGAAAAGGTTCCTGAAGTCTTCCACCGATCTTCAGAAGATTCTGAAAATGGCCAGGAAACTCTGCATGCACTTCATCCTTTCCTACAAAGCCAGGAACACCCTCCTCGAATTGCAGCTTCAGAACGGCCTCCCCCAACACACTCTGATATGTGATGTTTCCATGCGTTGGAATTCCAGCCTGCACATGTTGGTCCGACTGAATGAACACAGAAAGGTCATTAACGATTTTTTGATGATCCAGGTGGACAGGAGTACTCCCTTGTGTAACTTTGATGTCAGCCAGTGGCAGCTCATGCGTGACACCTGCCATTTGTTGAGGCCATTCGAGGAGGCGACGTTATATGTCAGTCGCCAGGACTACGGGATGAATAACATCATTCCACTGCTTCATGTCCTGGAACAGAGGCTGAAAAATCTGTCTGGGCAGGGGACTGGAGACATGGCGACTACATCTTGCGGCCACATGAGTCCGGTGGTGACTGAACTGGAGGAGGAGGAGGACTTTGGAGCAGAAGCATTGTCTGGTGAAATGAGTGGTTTTTCTACCCAGGTGACAAGAGAGGAGGAGCAGGAGCAGCTGGAGGAGGTAGATGGAGATGAGGAAGACGAGGCAGATGACCCGCAAGCACCGTGGCAGTATACAGTGGAGATGGAGGCAGGGAGCCCCTCGGAGTCACTTGTGCAGATGGCCCTCAGCATGCTGATTTGCCTGGCTAGTGACAGCCGAATAGTCACCATCTGGCAGAGGGATGACTTCTGGCTCTCCACCCTATTGGACCCTCGCTACCGGTCCAAAATGGGAGCCTTTTTCCCAGCTGCTGAGAGGGAGGACAAACTCAAATACTATAGGGAAATCCTCCATAGTCAGTTGGCCACTGCCTATGTGCGGCATCGTCCCTCCTCTGACAGGTCTGACCAGGGGATTCTTCAGCGCTCACGTACTACTGCCTCGGCTGCTAGAGGAAGGTGGGGGGGTAGGAGCAGTCTTGAGTCACTAATGAGCAGCTTCCTTCACCCGCCTAGTGAGGAGGGCAGTCGCCAGCAGCAGCAGCAGGACCTGGAGCAGACCCTGAACCTACGTGCCTACTTGGACAGCACACTGCCATCCCAGTTACACGATCCGCTGGACTACTGGGCAGCCAAACTGGATGTGTGGCCGCAACTTGCCGAGTTTGCAGTGGAGAAGCTGTCCTGCCCGACCAGTAGTGTGGCATCAGAGCGGGTGTTCAGTGCGGCGGGGGCCATCATTACCCCAAGGAGAACCCACTTGTCCATGGGAAATGTGGAACGACTGACCTTTGTCAAGATGAATCAGGCGTGGATCGGCCAGGATTTCCACACACCAATGCCTTAGGCATCAGACTACATCAGCCATGATGCCTCACCCAAACTGTGAGAAATGAGTCTGGGTTCAAACTACCTGCCTCAGTCACTATTCTGATGCCGCCACCCGCCTGATGCCACACATCTGCTGCCAGTTTCTCCATCAGCCTACCACCAACTTTACCAGGGACTGGTATTGCCACCCACCTTCACACTCTGTCATTGTGCCACTCTCTGACCTCATGCTGCTGCTGCCGTCACCTCCATGCTCCGTCATTGTGCCACTCTATGACCTCATGCTGCTGCTGCTGTTGCTGGTGCCGTGACATCCACAATGTGTCATTGTGCCACTCTGTGGCCTACTCCTTTTTTTGCCACCCCCAGAATGTGATTGTGCCACTGTCTGACCTCATGCTGCTGCTGTGGCTGCTGCCATAACCTACACACTGTGTCATTGTGCCACTATCTGACCTCATGCTGCAGCTGCCGTGACCTCCACACTGTGTCATTGTGCCACTCTGTGGCCTACTCCTGTTTTTGCCACCTCCAGAATGTCATTGTGCCACTGTCTGACCTCATGCTGCTGCTGCCGTGACCTCCACACTCTGTCATTGTGCCACTCTGTGGGCTACTCCTGTTTTTGCCACCTCCAGAATGTCATTGTGCCACTGCCTGACCTCATGCTGCTTCTACTGTCACCTCCACTCTCTGTCATTGTGCCACTCTGTAGCCTACTACTGTTTTGCCACCTCCAGAATGTCATTGTGCCACTGTCTGACCTCATGCTGCTACCATGACCTCCACACTCTTTCATTGTGCCACTCTGTGGCCTACTCCTGTTTTTGCCACCTCCAGAATGTCATTGTGCCACTGCCTGACCTCATGCTGCTGCCACTGTCACCTCCACTCTCTGTCCTTGTGCCACTCTAACTGTTTTGCCACCTCCAGAATGTCATTGTGCCACTGACTGACCTCATGCTGCTACCGTGACCTCCACACTGTGTCATTGTGCCACTCTGTGGCCTACTCCTGTTTTTGCCACCTCCAGAATTTGTCATTGTGCCACTGCCTGACCTCATGCTGCTGCCACCATCACCTCCACTCTGTCATTGTGCCACTCTGTGGCCTACTACTGTTTTGCCACCTCCAGAATGTCATTGTGCCACTGTCTGACCTCATGCTGCTGCTGCCGTGACCTCCACATTGTGTCATTGTGCCACTCTGTGGCCTACTCCTGTTTTTGCCACCTCCAGAATGTCATTGTGCCACTGTCTGACCTCATGCTGCTGCGACCGTGACCTCCACACTGCGTCACTGTGCCACTCTGTGGCCTACTCCTGTGTTTGCCACCTCCAGAATGTCATTGTGCCACTGCCTGACCTCATGCTGCTGCCACCGTCACCTCCACTCTCTGTCATTGTGCCACTCTGTGGCCTACTACTGTTTTGCCACCTCCAGAATGTCATTGTGCCACTGTCTGACCTCATGCTGCTGCCACCGTCACCTCCACTCTCTGTCAGTGTGCCACTCTGTGGCCTACTACTGTTTTCCCACCTCCAGCATGTCATTGTGCCACGGTCTGACCTCATGCTGCTGCTACCTTGACCTCCACACTGTGTCATTGTGCCGCTCTGTGGCCTACTCCTGTTTTTGCCACCTCCAGAATGTCATTGTGCCACTCTCTGACCTCATGCTGCTGTGGCTGCTGCCGTCACCTCCACACTCTGTCACTGATGTTGCCACCTGAGCCCTCAGCTTGTTTTTTTCCAGCTGTCGCTGCCATGACTTTATCAGGCTACATTCCGCTTGAGTTTTTTGGTCAGTTTTGCCCTCTTAAGTGCCCAGGGAATTTTATAGTGAAGCGGTTCTAAGAGCGGCGGCAGTCATCTACGTGTCATACTAAAACACAACATTGTATGAAGACCAAACCAAGCTCCCTCTGCACATTTAAGCATGGCACAACGTTCTACAGCACCCTGTAGGCTCTGTGCAGCCTGGAAATAGCTGTTTTTTAATGCGATTCATCCCGAAGTCATTCGGACCGAAATTAATTTTGTCGGGACATTCGGCGAAGTGACCGAATCCAATTTTTGAGAAATTTGCCCATCTCTACTGGTGACAACAGTGACTGATGCATAGAGTTCTCATTGACGTCTCCAGCATCGTTGGTGGCCATCATTTCTGTTCAGAGTGAATCAACTTTCATCACTGAACAGCACTGAGGGCCACTGGTAGAGTAGATGCTACCTGGTCCATGCAAAACGTTGATGCCTGTCCCTGGTGTTGTGGTCAGGTACTCTTGCCAGTTGTCTAGCATGCAGACCACGCTGGTGTAAATGCTTATGAATGGTCTGATGTGACACTTGGTTGCCTCTCACCTCCCTTAAACGTGCCTGATTTGTGTGACATTCATCATATAGTTCTGCAGGGCATTGTTTACAATGAAACGGTCATCAGTGTGTAATGTAGCCAAAGGATGTCCACTTATTTACCTTTCTGTGACTCTTCCAGTCTTTCTGTATTTCCGTTGCAACCTGTTGATGACATTCTGTGACACTCTAAGCTCAGTGGCCACTTCCGTCTGCGAGCATCCTGCTTGAAGTCTCGCAGTGGCGAGGTACTGTTAATCAATTGCAAGGTGTTATCTTGGTTGGTGAGCAAATAATGAAATGGTGTTTCTTTGTTCTAACATGTTTACAGGCAATGTTTCAGTCCACACATTCAGGCTCAGACTGGCACACAGGGGAACCCGACAGGCTTCTGAGCATGGAAGACCTGGGGTGACATGTATGATTTTTGCCGCGCAGGCATAATTTTTTTTGCGCACATTTGTAGCGTAGAATGCACCTGAATCTATGAACTTGTTCTACTGCGGGTCATAGATTTAGCGCTTTCTAGCTACAAAGCGACAATTCTGGCTTAGGTAAACTGCTTTTAAAGTATTCTACCTGTTCCAGCATTAATGCGCCTGGATTTGCCGTACTGAAGCTATAAATGTGTAGAATCGTACTGTTGCAGTGCAACATGCCTCCAGCACGTCCCCCGATTTTAGAAGCATTATAAAGTGCTGCGGGCGCTTTGTAATGCGCCTAATTTTGGAGTGCGCCTGGTCACACATTGAGCGCACAGGTTTGCGCCAGTTTTCGGACTGGAAAGACGCCAGACTTCTGGCACGGCCCCGTACATACATGTCGCCCCTGGAATTTTTTTTCAATTGCATATACATCCATGGAAGAGACAGAAAGGCAGAGAAACATGGACAAAAAGCAAGAGCCGGAGTATTAGAAGCGTGTACAGTTCTTATAGGGTTAGCCGCCAGAATCAACTTTACTGGTGGGGCCCTGAATAAACTACACTGGTGGGCCCCCAGAATAGATATATAGATATGTATGATAATATGATAGATATGGCTTGAGAAAGGCTCTATTGTGGAGCTGAAACCTTGCAGGAACATGGGTGAATAAATACTACTTATTTTTTTATCGTATTTTTGGAGTGCTGTGGAATTCTTCTACAATTGTTACTTGGTCTTGGTCTGGACTGTTCCACTGACACCAATTTTCAGTTATTTCCTTGAGTGCTGCATTTTTTCCTCAGAATATAGATAGATAAGTAGATAGTTAAATAGATATATAGGTATGTAAATAGATATGCAGCTAAATATATATAAATATATAACATATAGATATAGATAGATACATAGATACATAGATATGTAGATAAATAAGTGTGTAGAAAAATTCATTGATAGATAGATAAATACGTAGATACATAGATTGATAGGTAGATATGTAGATAGATACAAAAAAGTAGATATAAAGATACATAGATATACATGCAGATAGATATGTAGATAGATAGGAAGAAAGTTACATAGATAGATGATTTATTAGGTTAAACAATTGCATCATTTATGACAAGAGATAATTTCTCATGAATGAAATTGAGTGTTCGCAATGTAAACAGTTGTGTGATGTTACTGAATTGTAGCATGTAAATGGTTATCCCCTGACATGTTATCGCTACAATTATGAATGCAAATTATGTGTGTATTTATAGTTTAAATCCACATCAATTAATATTTTCTGCACATTAATCTTCATGTTATTAACTTCAGTTGCAGTTTGCTGTCTTTGCTCTGAATGTACGCAGTATCTATGGCAAACATCCGTTAATGCTTGACATACGGTCCACTTGGCTTTATCTTTTTGCTGCTGAAAATAGATCTGTCACTTTTTTTTACAAGTAAAGAATCTGCTATACATTCCAAAAGAAATACATTTCTTTACATCATCCTCAAATGCCTTAAATGGGTCACTCAAAATATTGGATCTCCCACCCTAACTGGTCCTACAAGAGAGTTTCTTTATGACATGCAGGTAAAAGAATGAGTAGTATTTTCTGTGATATTATAAGAATGCTTTATTGTAATACTACTGATGATATTGCAGTTACCGAGTGGTAGTCTTGAAGAATAGGTGCGTCCAGGTGAGTTGGTTGACAGAGAAAATAATAATAATTAGAGAAACAAGAATGGTTTTCCTTTTAGAATGAAACATAAAATAGTACAAACCCTATAGCTTTGCTAATTGCAAGTAATTTTAAAGAATTGAATATACATAAAATGCAATACTTTAAATTACTGTAATATTACACCAATAACTAGAGTTACCAGTGGAACTTGAGGAGAAGTGGTTGATAAATAGTACTTAAAGGGGTTGTCTCACTCCAATGATTGCTTTTTATGTTAAAGATATTGCAAAAACAAGTAACATTGCAGTATTCAGTATGTCTATTAACAGTGTCCTACCTATTCCAAGATATCACCTCTTGTATGGGCTGCATCAGGTCCTCAGGTCGCTATAGCTACTGACCTGTTTGATCTATCCTGATAGGCTGCCAGCACTGGTTGCTGTAGCTACAGACGTGGCAGCCTAGTGGAAGCCAGTAAACACACCCCTGAATTTAAAGTGAAAAAAAGAAAACAGGACTGAGGTGAAATGAATCAACGTAGCGAGACAACCCCTTAATAGCATTTCCAGAAATGGATGAAGAGGTGGCCGTTTTGCAATTTCCTTAACTTCAATAGACCCGAATGGAAAGAACTTCACTGGTTACGTGACCATTTCATCATCTACCTTGCTGCAGCAGCCAACTTTGAGAATTATAGAAACAGACCAGCAGAATAAATGGCTTCCCAGATGTACGACCTCTATCCATCAGATATGTATAGCATATTCTGTACCAAAGATTGTACTGCACTTAATTCTGTGAAGGCAACATTTTTAAAAGTATATGACTTTTAATATTTTGTGTTTTCCCATATTAATTGCCAATTGTGGCATGTTCACATGTTTTGCCTCTTGGATACCCACCAGTGGGTAGAACATGTCCGCTGCCCATCATCGCAAAAGACTAAGGGCGGCATGTATGCGCCTGATTTATGAACCTGCTCTACGGCTCAGTACTTTCAAAGTGGTTTACCTGTTCCAGCAGTTATGTGCCTAGAAATGCACTAGAGAAGCTATAATTATGTAGCTTCGCTACGGTTCTAGTGCGCCCCGCCTACTGCACGCCCACCAAGATCGAGCGCATTACAAAGCGCCACAGGCCATTTAAACATGTAGCGAACATGGTTGTGTCTGATATCTGGCTGAAAAGATGCCAGATATCTGGCGCAGCCCTGTTCATGCATGCTGTCCTAAGTAGCTATTGGGGTCACATCTTGGTGCTCAGTGCATGAGAAGGTGGTGATTGCAATGTTCACTTAACACCTATCGATTTGGATATAAAAAAAAAGGCACTGAATACCTCTCCATTCATTATGTATGTCAAAGCAAGTCTATGAGAATGATAAAAACAGCCCAGCACAATAGTAGATGACGGTCCTTAAAGGAGGATTTACCACAAGTTGATTTTTTGCTTCTCTCTCTGCTTCACTGTTGAAAAGGGGTCGTACTGTTCTTTAGAAAAAAGCCACACCTCTGTAACGTCATCATTTCCCTGACGGTGCAAAACCTTGAGGCTGCATACTCCGTATTCATCAGCCTCGACAGCATGAGGAGTTCTGCGGTCTAACTAAGTACAAATGGTAACTGTTTAGCTAGACCACAGAGGATAACTTTTTACAGCAGTCACAAGCCAAGAAGTGACTGTCAACAGTAAATGAGTTTTGTAAAAAATCAAAAATATCTATGTGCCCCTACACATGTGTGTTCAAAATCTCCCATCCTCATACTAATCAAGCACTGCACATATATAACCTTTTATATCAGGCAGAAGGTGATCATTCTGGGGGGAGAGCATTGTTCTCTCCAGGTAGAGCACTTACAGTCAGGGAAGGTATGTTTCCTTATCCACTTAGATAACAATGCCTCTCTGATGTTAATAGACTTGAAGGAGTGTGTGAAAGGCATTGCCATGAAGGCTGGAGACACTGACTAGGAGGGGGCATAGCTGAGAGATGCAGAGCTTGTGCGCACACCCAGAAGCTCTGCTCTGCTCTATAGCTACAGGATAATGTGATGGCTGGTCAGGGAGGGTGTGCATTTGTGCGGCACTGTGCATTCCCCAGCCCAGCTATCACACAGTTAAGATACAACTGAAAAAGCACAGCCAGCCAGACAGAAAAGAAGTGCTGGTCAGAACCCCTGACAGCAAGCAGTATACAGAGGAAACAGAAAGGAGATAGATGATGTAACATGGTTCATATTTTTTAATTAATTATATTTACAAACATGATTAAATGCGCATTTTGGATGTTCTTATCAATTTTTATCTAGCAAAAA
>JAODAL010068117.1:0-16958 GCA_025379985.1 Phyllomedusa bahiana
ACATCTCTTTAAAAACTTAAAATTTTATTTCCTCATTCAGCCCCGTTGGGACTTCAAGTCGAGGTTCACTAACCAATACGTCTCTTTTCTCAGCAATTGTAACCCCAACCCTTCCAATTCTTTTTCCTTAATGCCTTCCACACACACCACCTGAGATCTGATACATTGTGGCGGCACCCCAAAAAGTGTCTACCCACAGATCTCACCAAAACTTTAGAGGTAACCCTCTTCTTTTCTTTTTTGTTTTTGTATGTCCTGATTGCTGATTTAAATGTTCAATTGATACGCAGTCTGATGCTTCTAGCAGTTTGCCCCACATATATCAACCACAGGGAACTTTAACATGTAAATAACTGCTTTAGATTCAATGTAAAGAAACCCCTTAGGGGAATACTGGTCCTTCTTTGGATGTTTATTTCTGCCCCTTGATGAGGGATGAACAATGAACAGTTAAACAGGGAAAAGTTCCTTTTTTTCGTGCGTAATACATTTGTCTGGGCTCTATGGTTTTATATCAGATGACATAAGTGTGTCACCAATTGTACGGCCTTTTTTGAAAATGAATCTGGGTGTTTGTGCAAACAAATGTCCTATTTTCATCATTCTGTAAGATTTTCCCAAAAATTTTCAAAACACATTTTTTAATCATTTTTGGAATTTTGGGTCATATTAGATAAAAAAAAACCATTCTATTCCTGTTTTTTGTTATTTCTTTCTGTTCAACAGTTCATCCCTGGGTATCATCATAACCCTTACCCACTTTCGTGATTCAGTCTCATCATAACCTCTTACAACGAATTTTCTGATCAATTTATTCATAGATGTAATATATAAATCATCTGTTGTGCATATATGTCTGGCCCTAACAATTGGCCTTTGGAAAGCCCTTAAAAGGTCTAGGAGCATGAAAGCTGCTCTTATGAAGAACATTGTTACGTTCTACTTTTTTCGTGAATAGCTGGGTTGTAAAACGGTCGTGATTCTTATGTACTTCCACATCGAGATATTGTATACATTGCGCACTTTTTTCCATCATAAACTGGATGAGAGATACCCGTGAATTCAAAAATTCCAAAAACGTATAAAGTTGGGCTTCTGTACCGCCCCACATTAACATTACATCATCCACGTATCTCAACCCCCTTCACGATTACTCAGAGAATTCAGATGTATATACAAATTTGATTTTTTGAAAACCCATCATATACAGGGTTTGCCACACTAGGGGGCTGTCCCGGGGACCCCATGATACTCCTGCTGTTGCAAGTATAATGGAACCAAATCTAAAAAAATTCTTTGTGGATTATTTCCAAAATCGCCATAAGAAAACCAATGAATGAGTTACTTAGTGTCGGGGCCCTTCTGTAATGCCTCGCGAATGGCTTCCATGCCCTCTTTAACTGGGATGTTTGTGTAAAGAGATTTAATGTCTAAAGTGACCAGAAAGGTCACCTGCATTGCATCTATTGTATCGAGTGTTCTGAGAAACTGACCTGTGTCTTTGAGACAATGTGGATATCGATCAACCTGTTTTTGTAGAAAACTGTCCACAAAAATTGCAAGGGAATCATAATGAGTTAATCCTCGAGACAATAGGCCTTCCAGGAGGTGCTTTTAAAGTTTTGTGTATTTTTGGGATATGATATTATATGGGTATACGTGGTGATTCCTTAATAAGCAACATTTTAATTTGTTCTGAATGACGTTCAGTTGAAACTGCTTCTTCCAGATTGTAAATAAGTTGTTGTATATTCCTCTATAGGATCCCTGTCTAAGGAAGATATACATTACTATCCATTAATTGTGAATTAGCCTCAACTATGTACTCTTTACTATTCATTGAAAGACAGTAGCCCCCCCATCCCCTTTAGTTCCCTGCTTTTTTTAAAAATACACTGTCATCTTGTTGTAATTCTTTTAAAGCATCCTTTTCTCTTTCTTGTTAAGTTGTCATTTCTATATCCCCTGTTCTGTGCTCAAGACCATCCAGAAAGTACTAACTTTCTAACTGTTTGTTCAAATACTTCTAATATTGCATCTAATATAATCTGGATCAAATCTTTTTTTGCCCCTTAATTTTCTGGAATAGAGAATCTTCTCGCCTTCTTTGTAACCCTCCATTGCAAAAATATTTTAATTCTAGCATTCACAAAATTTATAAAATCTCACCCTGAAAATCAAAAGGTTAGTGAAAAAACCGAACAAAATGGGTCCTTTGTTGATTACAACATGTGCTGATAAGACAATATTCTTATCCGAAATATAAACTAATAACCCTTCTAAGCTTTTCTTTCTTTGTCTCCCGACTGAACTTTTTTCTTCCTGTATCGCCTTTTCCTCCACCACTGGCACCACATTCGTTCCTCTCATGGATGGTGACATCCACTAAAAAATCCTTATGGTTTCTATGTTTGATCTCAGTTGTCTTGATGCCCTGGTTCAGACTCAATCAGATGTAATGCGTTTATCCGTACTGCTTCTGTTTTTTGTCTAGGATGTTCCAGCGATATTTTTGAATTTTTTGAGCGTTCTTCTGCCCAAGTATAAACCCAACATGTAGAAGTCCCTTCCATGACACACTCAACATTTTTAGTTTATTTTGCATCTGCTGGATTCTAAACTTGTCTATAGTTTCGTTTGTATTTCTTGTTGAGATGCTTTAAATTGCTCTAATGGGACATACAAGTCAGCAATCAGGACATACAAAAAACAAAAAAAGAAAAAGAAGAGGGTACCTCTAAAAGTGTTGGTGAGAATTCTGTGGCAGAACACTTTTTTGAGTGCCTGCCACAATGTATCAGATCTCAGGTGGTGTGAGCTGGAAGGCATTAAGGAAAAAGAAAAGGAACGGTTAGAGTACAAAGAGACGCATTAGATATTGAACCTCGACTCTAGAGTCCCACGGACTAAATGAGGAAATAAATTTTAAAGAAATATCTAAAGTAAAGATGAAACATTAAAGGTTAAATACTATGTGAGTATAATAAGGAGGAAGGGATTGAAACATCAACCGCTGCTAGAAAAAGGAGGCAGTGTCCTCTGAAACGAAGCACACTTGTGGCGTACGGCCCCGGTTGTCTAAGTTACGCCTATCTAACAGAACGCCTTGCAGAGCGCTTGTTTAAGGTAATCCTATTTGTTTTGTGTCACACTACTATTGTTACGGTAGTAACTTTTTGCACAAACACAAAGCCTAAAAACAAAAAATAGTATGGCGATGTTTTTACGTAATAAAGGAAGATTTATGGTGAAATCATACCACTGATCATGCATATGAATTGCATGCATACATATGGACTTTGAAAAGTGGGATTCTTTCCAATTACAAGACTCATATTTGAGTGTGTCACATTCCTAGAATAGCGGTAATCCATTTGATGATGTCACAGATCTTGTCACAGGCTTTCAGTGGAGGAGACAAGACATACAAACTAAGTCTTTTTAAAAATGCAGTTTTAATGAAGTTTACTTCAAGGATATTATATGCATAAGCTGTAAATCTTCTGACCCATGGTCCTGATACAGTCTATTATTGCAATAGTAATGTAAAATGGGCAATACTTAGCTGTAACCCACTTAAGCATTTTTAAGGTTTCCAGTTACGAGCCGACACCAGCAGCGTCCTCACACCCCAACCCACCACAGCGAGCTTCGGCAACACACCGGTTCCTTCATCAGGATGCCTTCAAGATTTGCTCCTTGTTGGACCAATTATGGAAGCGAGCAATCACCGGCCTATGACGGGCATCCGTTCTCTGCAGATCCCAAGTGGGTGTACTCGCTCCACCTGGAGGGGATCGCGGGGGAGGTCCAGAGTCAGGGCCCTTGCCATAAATCTTTGAGAGCTATGGTGCCAGGGAGTCTGGGGATATGGATTCTGGGATACCAATGAATCTCAAATTATTTCTTCTTTCTCGATTTTCCAGATCATCCAATTTTTCTTGCAGTGCATTGATAGTCTCTTGGTTAGATGAAATAGTATCCTCCAGACCAGTAATCGCAGTCTCCATGGACCCCGTGCGAGATTCTAGATCTTTGATCTTTTGTGAGTTCGTTGTTACTTGTGACAACGCTGCGTTGAAGACTGAGGTCGAAACGGCGATCCAGGACTGGCAGCAGTAATCTGGAGACCTCTTGCGCCAAGGCCATCTCTGACGATGATGTGTCTGGGCCCGCAGAGGAGAGTAGTGGGGACGAAGTGATGGACCCCTCTTGTTCACAGACTCCTCGGGGAGACGAGCTATGCACCACGAAGTTTGTTGAGGGTGTAGACTTTGAAGGGAGCCTATTTCTTGATGGCTTCAGGGAGGCAGAACTATCGCCTCTGAATCAGGAGCCTGAGACAGAAGAATGAGTTACTCTATGGGATGGGTATTTGCGTACATATTTGTCCATACTCTTCCTGAAAGGTTGTGGTCAGGAACGGAAGAGCACACCTCAGGCTTGGTGAGAGGAAGGCGCACCGTTTCAGAGGTGAAATTTAATAAATGATAGGTTCGTAGCAGGTGTCAAGGACGCCGGACCGCAAGGTAGGAAACATAGGACAGGACATCTGAGGGCAATCAGTAGGCCGCACGGGGGGCCCAAAGAATGATCATTCAACAGACATGAGAACGAATAAGACCATTACATTATTGGATATGAATTTTGTGCTGGAGCAAGACCAGAGACACCTCCCTATACACCAATCGTGGGGACACAGAAGTGTCGTGTTGTGATTTGTAGAAGTATTCATACTGTAGGTCTAGTGCAGGTGGTTGTGAGAGTTAGAGTTATCTATGGTTCCTGAATAGAGCGTGGCAAGGAGGAGGATGCAGGCCATTGGATGATTAGTAGTCTGGCTGCGAGGCACAGCTGTGTGTAATGTAGTAATTTGGCGCCCTCTAGTGGACTAAAGGTGTAGGAGAAGGCTAAAGTGACCAGAGGTATAGTAAACACAGTCAGTAGGTGTGCATAATGTGGTTTTAGCTCCTAGTGGGGTGTTATGGAGAACAGTGATAGCAGTTCAGCAAGAAGAAACGTATATGTAAAAAGGTGTTATACAGATAACCGCACCATGCACCGTCCCTCAGCTGAGGTGGTGGTTGAACTGTATAGGGTGGGGTGTTCCCCTGTTGCGGACAACAGAGTTGCGGCCGTGGTTGCTGTTCAGGGGATCTTTACTGTAATGGGTGTGCAGGTGGTATGACCATGATTCGGTATTCTGCACACCAGCGACAGCCTCAGCTCGGTCAGCCACCTCCTTGTGTCCGGATTTCGGGAAAAGGGGGGCTCTGGTGGCATGGGGGCCCCAAAGAACCCAAAAACCCATGAAGGGAGCATAGAAAAATTTGGGCAGAGGGGAAACTATAATTGAAGTTTAAAATACCTTAAGGTGGGGGGGGGGTTTGGGGCTCCTTGTGTCCCGGGAATTTGGGAAGTTTAAAACCTCGCTGTGTAGATAAAAAACGTTCCCCAGGAGACCTAAGCAAGCAGACACCTCCCGCTATCTTCGTCATCAATTTATAGGCCCCTTTTAGTTTTCTGTGGGAGCAGGGCCCCCTGTCCTGGGGTTTCAAAATGGGGTCCCTGGGATTGGGGGGAGGCCAAACTACAGCCAGAGAAAGGGGGTCCATTTTATAATATATAATAAATTTTTAGATAAAAATATATATATAAAAATAAAATAAAAATATTTTATAAAAAAATTTTAAAAAAATACACTTTTTGGCCCCACCAAAATCTGGGGACAATAATACTTTGGGTATTTCACATGGGGTTAATTCCGCATGCCCCAATACACCCACAATATGGGCCGAGTGTTTTAAGAATTTTGCGCTGGTTTTAAAAACTCTCCAGCCCCCCATTCAAAAGAAAAAAATGGGACATTAAATTTACCAAAAACAAAAACTGGGAAGGGCCCTTTAAATTTCAGTTCAGGAAGCGGGCCTAAAAAGAAATGGGAAAAACCCAAAATTAAGGCAGAACCGGGACGGGGCCACATGGGAAAAAAATATAACAGGGGGCAGATAACTAAAGCAGTTTACAACCCCCCTTTTAACTAGAGGAACAACTAATGATAAAAAAACTCCCTTAACCCCAAGGGCCAGTTTTACACCATTTTGCAAAAAAGCCCAGTTTAATACAGGGGAGACGGCCAAAATTTAAAAAAAACCGTTTCAAAAACCAACTCACAAAACCCTTTTCATGTAAGAGGGGGGTCGCCGGGAAAAAATAATTGCATATAAAAAAGGCAATTTCAAGGGGGTTTAATTTTTAAAATAGGTGTGGTGCACCCTCTGGTTACACCTACGACCCTCTACTATTGTTTGGGCGGACGCCCACACTTTTTTTGGGGTTTCCCCCCCCCAAAAAACCCCGACACCCTCTGCTCCACTGTATTTACGGTAAGTTGCCACTACACACAAGCTTGTACACCTTGTCAAGGTTCCCTGTATCTTGCGATCCCTACACTAACAATTTATAGAAAAATGGAACATTATTTACTCAAAAACACAACCACAAGACCATACTTACAGCTCAATGGCTGGACTATAGCCTGAACCCAGTAGGAGGCAACACAAGCCCCTGCGCTACGTGAGAAAGATATAACAGATGCAGCTAACTAATAATAATAATAATAATCTTTATTTATATAGCGCCAACATATTCCGCAGCACTTTACAATTTAGAGGGTATACATACAGACATTACACATTAAAAGAACTTACAAATGAGACAACAGGTAGAGGACCCTGCTCGTGAGAGCTTACAATTCTATTATGGTGTATGGGTGAGAAAAAGGGGTTAAGAAGTGCAAGTTTACAATGGTCCGCCATTTTCATAAATGGAGTGGTTTACATAAAAATTTGGGGTGACCCTGCCACCAGACTGTACACCTATATACAGATAAGTGCCTGTGAGTCCCTATTTGTAGGGAGTGACAAAGCGTGTGATAGCAGTTAGGGATCTTGGTAGGCAGACTGAGAAGATGTTTTCTCAGGGCCCTCTTAAACTATGAGGTTTGAATGTCCCTGATCGCCCGCGTTAGCATTTCCAGAGAACTTGGTCCCGCACGTGTGAAATCTTGTAGGCGGGCATGGAAGGTTCGAATGATGAGGAATGTAGTCTGATATCATCAGCAGAGCGGAGCGCAGGGGTTGGGGGGTAGACAGAATGAGGAGGAGATGTAGGGAGGAGCAACCTGTGGAGAGCTTTATGGGTGAGGTGGTGAGTTTAGGGTTGGGTTTTTCCTGTACTAAAATAGGAAAGCCATTCAGTGACTGACACAGGGTAGAAGCATCAGTATAGCGGCTGGAAAAAAAGACAACCTGGCTGCTGCATTCAGGAAGATTGAAGAGGGGCGAGTTTGCAGAGAGGGAGACCGATAAGCAGGGAGTTGCAGTAGTCAAGACGAGAGTGAATAAGAGCAACAATGAGGGTTTGAGCTTTTTTCCACAGTGAGAAAAGTACGGATTTTGGAGTTGTTCTTGGGGTGCAGATGACAGGAGCGGGAAAGGGGATTGATATGGGGGTGAAGGACAGATTAGAATCTAGTTTCCCCCAAGACAGCGGGCCTGCTCCCTAGGTGTTATGGTGGTGCCACACACTGAGACAGAAATGGCAGGGTAGGGTTGGTTAGAAGATGTGGAAGATAAGAAGTTCGCTTTTAGTGGGTTTAGTTTCAGATTGAGAGAGGACATGATGTCAGAGACAGCGACCAGACAATCACTGGGGTTTTGTAGCAGGGTAGGAGTGATGTCACGGGAGGAGGTGTATAATTGGGTGTCATCAGCATAGAGATGGTACTGGAAGCCAAATCTACTGATGGTTTGGTCAAGGGGGGATTTTGTAGAGTGAAAAAAGGAGAGGACCAAAAAGGATCCTGAGGAACCCCGACAGCAAGAGGAAGAGGAGAGAGGTAAAACCCTGCAAATGAGACATGAAGGAGGGGTCAGAGGGGTGGGAAACGAGAACCAAGCGAGAGCGTGTCCTGGAGGCCAATGGTCTGAGCATGCTGAGGAGAAGGTGGTGATCCACAGTGCAAATGCTGCAGAAGATCCAGAGAAGCAAGCAACGAGTATTTCCCCTGTGATTTGGCAGTGGAGGAGATCATTAGAGACTTTAACTAGAGCAGTTTTGTGGAGTGTAGGGTGGGGAAACCTGATTGCAGAGGGTCAAGAAGAGAGTTAGCAGAGAGATAGGGATTAAACGGGAGTAGACCAAGCGTTCCAGGAGTTTAGAGATGAAGGGCAGGTTAGAAACTGGTCGGTAGTTAGCAGCACAGGACGGTCCAAGAGGGCTTTTTAAGTCAAGGGGTTATGATGGCGTTTTTAAAACGAGGAGGGAAAGATCCCAGTAGAGAGAGAAAGGTTAAAGATTGCGGTAAGGTGAGAGATGATAGCGGGAGACATAGACTGGAAAAGGGGGGATGGAAGGGGTTACTAAGCAGGGGGTGGGCGAACAGTTGAGAGAAGCCTGGACACTTCTTCTTCTGTTGTTGGGTCAAGGGCTGAGAGCAGACTAGAGGACATGCGGGGAGGGACGGGATGGGGTTTTCTTGAGGATTGAGATGAGATGTTTTGCCGGATACTGTCTATTTTGTCTTTGAAGTGAGTGGCTAGGTCTTCAGCACAGAGGTCAGTGACCGGGCCTGAGCTTTTGGGCTGAGGAGGGAGTGAAAAGTGTCAAACAGCTTTGGGTTGTTGTGTAGTGTGGAGATGAGGGAGGTAAAATATTTTTTTTGGCGCAGTGAAGGGCAGTGTGGTAAGTGCTGAGCATGAATTTGTAGTGGGGAAAATCTGCAGGTAGCTTGACTTTCTCCACTGCCTCAGCACACCTGGAACATCGTTGCAAAAGCGAGTATGAGGCATGTGCCATGCTGTGGCGTCTGACTCTGGTGGTGCGGTGTCTAGTGGTGCCAACATGTCCAGGGTGGTTGAGAGAGTTTTATTGTACGCTTGACAGCCAGGTCAGGACAGAGAGGAGGGGATTGGGAGCAGTGAGGACTGTATGTGTCTTTTGAGTTCCTGAGTGTTCATGGAGCGAATGTTTCTGGATGGGGCGATGGGCAGGTTTGTCCAGAGAAGGCGAGAATTGGTGATAGTGAAGGAGATAAGGTTGTGATCAGAGAGAGCATAAGGAGAATTAGTGAGGTTTGAAATTGATGACTGCAGAAAACCAGATCAAGAGCTGTCCATCCTGTGGGTGGGAAAATCTGTAAAAATTTCAAGAGGCCAAAGGATGATGTTAGTGAAAGAAACCGAGAGGCAGAAGGACATAGGGTTGTCAATGGAATGTTGAAATCACCCATGATGAGTGTGGGTATTTCAGTGGAGAGAAGTGTGGGAGCCAGGCGGCAAAATGACCCAGAAACTGGCGGGTGAGCCGGGGGTCTGTACACAACGGCGATTTGAGGGGAAAAAGGGCCCAAAGAGTCTTTAGGTGGGGGACCTCAAAGGAAGGGAAAGATGGAGGGAGCAGGAGGAAAGACCTGGTAAGTGCAGTGTGGAGAAAGGGGTATGCCAACTCCTCCAGCTGGCCTGTTCTCAGTCTGGGGGTATGGGTGAAGTGTAGGCCGCCATAGGTGAGGGCAGCAAGGGAAGCAGTGTCGATTTTCTGGGGGCCATGTTTCAGTGAGAGCGAGGAGATTTTAGGGAGTTGAGAGGAACAAGTCATGAACACAGTGATTTGTTACCAACAGATCGGGCATTCCACAGAGCACATGTAAAAGTGGAGGAAAAGACGTACAGCAATAGCAAGCAGATTAGCAGGTTTTTATGGAGGGAGGAGGAGGGGTGAGCAGTAAAGGAGGGTGGGCCGGGGTTCGGAGAGATGTCCCCTGCAGCAAAACAGGAGAAAGAAAAGTGACAGCAGATGGTTTAGTGTTGTTATGAGCGGCGTTTTGCAACATTAGGGAGGCTGGTGGGTTTTGGGGGAGTTTAAAAGGGAAAGCAGTGTGTGGGATATATACATAGGTGAGGGACGGAGCGAGGCGCGGATGTGGATAGCCTTTTCAGGGAGCGACACTGGGTTGTAGGAAAGGAGGCAGATGGGTACAAGGTAGATAGCAATAGTGAGCATTTTGGATAAGGGGTATGTTATAAGACCAGTTACTCACATAACAGGCGATCCTTCAAGCTCCCTTAAGCTCAGTTCTGTCCTATTTCTGATGATCATGTATTACTTTCAAATATTTTCTTCCAAAATGCCTCAAACCTAAGCTGTCTGATTTATACTGACCATGAGAGTTTCTTGCTAGCATCAAATTTAAACCCCCGGTGTCGTAAATTGGGGGAGCAACAATGGCCCCCAAAGCAGAGACTTCAAGGGAATATCTGTGCTAAGTAAATAAAACACAGGTAATTATGGAGCACTAAGCTGGGGTGAAATCTACACATAAACATACCTGTAAAATAAAAAGGGAGTTATACAAATGATCTGTGGATTGTTAGGTAGTATCAAGACAAAAATACATAATATAAAACAGGGAGTTATACAATGATGCTGTGGGATTGTTGAGGTAGTAGTAAGACAAAATACATAATATAAAAAGGGGGTTATACAAATGATGCTGTGGATTGTTGGGTAGTAGTCAAGCATAACTACATTAAAAACGGGAGTTTTACAAATATGCTGTGGGATTGTTGAGGGGGTAGTCAAGACATAAACTACCAGTAATATAAAACAGGGAGTTATACAAATGATGCTTGGATGTTGAGGGTAGTTCAAGACATAACAAATTCAAATATTACTCCTATCCACAGAAATTGCTCAAGACTACTAATGACGAAGCTCCCCCCCCTCTCAGCCCCACTAGGGGAACAACTGAATGATAAAAAAACGCACCTTAAAGGGGTTGTCTCACTACAAGGATTGCTTTTTATATTAAAGATCTTGCAAAAACAAGTCACTTTGCAATATGTGCCCATTAACAGTGTGCTCACTAGTCTGAGATCTCACCTCTTGTATGGGCTGCCAACCGGGGTGGCTATCGCTACAGACCTGGCTTCTAGTGCAGCCTAGTAGAAGCCACTAAACACGTCCCTGAATTCAAAATCAAACAAAGAAAACAGGCTGTGGAAAAGACCAATGTTAGAAAACCCCCTTTAAGTAGGTACGGTTCACACCATAAAAAATTAAGCCACAGTAAATACAGGGGGGTGTCACTGTGTTTGAACACCCAAAATGCGGAAACCCCACCAATCGAATAGAAAGGGGTGTCATTAAAAACCACATGATGTACCACATGAAATCGTAAAATGCCCCCTTTATCGCCTTATCAAGCAATTATAACCCCAGAACCCCCCTTTATGAATAGGTGTGCAAGTGGTTGTTTATCATTTTTTTGCTTTTGTGCTTCTCCCCCTGTTTATCTGGGCTTTTTGCATAATTTATTTTAATCTAGGCAGGTACCATTATAAGGGATATCCTTTTATTTATTTTATAGCCTATTTATTTTTCAATAAATATTAAATCTTTTTTTTTTGGGGACAAACTGACTTTTTCCTTTTTCCCCATTTTGGGGATTTCATGTTTTTTTGATCGTTTTTTTCCATTCAATTTACAAAACGCAGGTTTAGGAAAAGGAGGGGGAAGCATCCTGACATTTTTTACGCTGTTTAGTGGGGGTAAATAACGTGACAGATTTATAACAATGCTTTTAATTTCATAAAATCCATATGAACAAGCTCAGCGCTTCTCACCTAAATTTTCTCTTTCTATACGGTAGCATAGAGCACCGGGAAAGTTTTGTTTTAAACCCCTTAAACCTTCACAGCAAAAAGAAAAAAAATTCCCCTGTCCCGAAGAGCCGTCACTTTTTTTCTTTCTTGACATGAGGCTTCATGTTGCGGGACAAATGTACTTTTCCAAAGGTTATTACCATACAATATACTGAAAACAACAAAAAAATTTGACAAAAATTTGGGGGGAAAAGAAAAAGGGAAGAAAAAATTGTGCTTTTTTTTTTACAGCATTATCTTTGCTAAAAGATTGCTATCTTATTGCAGTTGATTGATTCCCAATACCAAATTTTTCAGGGTTTTTCTTATTACAGACTGAAATTTTTTTTTTAAAAAAAATTTTTTGCCACAGCAAAATTTTTTTTTTACCAAAAATTTTTTTTTTACCTACCTATAAACCTAAGCGATTTTCATTTCTTTTGGGACTTTAAGTGTTCTTTATTTTATTTATTTTGGGGAAATGTAACTTTTTTTTTTTGATCGCTTTTATTTCCCAATTTTTTGGTTTTTAAAACAAAAAAAAAACCCAAACAATATTGGGATTTTTCTACCCGGGGTTTTGTCTATGGGGGGTTTATTTTTTAATACAGTCTTCTTTTAAATGGTTTTTAAAAAAAGCAAAAGGGTTTCACAAAAAAGGCAGCCTAGCAAAATTTCTTTCCGGAAAAGAAGGCCATGTCCCCACGGCCCATCTGAAAAAAAGGGCCAAAAAACTTTTTACTTGCACATTTTTTCCTCCGGGTTTTTTGGGAAAAAAATGTGCAAGGAATGTGGAAAGGGTTTTTTTCCCCCCTTTTTCCGGGGGAAAAACCTCCCCCCCGACCCCAAAACCCCACAAATAACGGGCGGAAAAACCCATAAATACTTTTAACCCTTTCCCCTAGAAAACCCCCCCTTTAAAGGGTTTAATTGCAACTTGGTTATTATGGAAAACCTTCAGCCCATGGGAGAAGGGAGTCCTCCATCACCTTTTTGCCAATAGAAAGGGGAAAAAACCCCTTTTTCCTTCTTTTTGGATGTCACAATGCCTTTAAGGGGTTTAAAACCAAACAGAGACCATTCCGGGGTTTTTTCCAGCGGTGGGCAGAAAGTCTAAACCAGCCCCCCCCCACGGGAAGGCACAGACTCAGCAAGGGAACTCGTTTTCCCTAAATCTAACCTACCCAAACTTTTTAAAATGTCTGCAGGTTTTTAAAAATGAAGCAAAACTAAAAAAAAGGCTATTTAAACCCAAAAACATTGCAATTCTGAAATTTTGCTTTTTTTTTTTTTTTAAATAGGGTTTTTTTCTCTGCCCTTTTGGGAAAATTTCCCTTTGGTTACCACATCTCTTTGTCCCCGCCCTTCAAATCAATTCTGTGGGTCGGTGCCTATTTTTGGGAGGAGTTATCCCTTTATAAAAATGCGGGGCCTCAAAACTCCCAAAATAATAATTAGGGTTGGGCTGTTAAAGGGGTTTTTCCCGTGGCCATGCTTTGCCCCCAACCCAAGTTTTGTGCAAAGCTGTTCTCTAGCCCGGAAAAAAGAATCAGAAATTTTAGGTTTAAGTTTTGCAATCTGATGTGGGGAATATATTTTCAAACAAATTCAAATCCCCAAATGTTTTTTGGGATGTTTTGCATTTTTTACAATTTTGTGTCCCAAATTTTAATCCAAAAAAGATTTTTCACGGGCAACAAAAAGGTAAAAAATGGGTTTTAAACTCGGGACTTTCAGGCTCCCTATTCCCCCTTTCCCCTCCACTTTTTACTTTAGGGTACTGTAATTTTATTACATCCCCTTTCATCTTTTGACATAAATTTGGGCCGGCAAATATTTTTTGCTCCCGCTCTTCTGCAAAATTTTTGTCATGTAACTGCAAATTTTCCCCTAAATTTTGGGTCCCAAAAATAAAAAAATTAAAAAAAAAATTTAATTATTTTGTTTGTATTTGGGGAAAACCACCCTTTTTGGTTTTTAATACGCCTGAAGCCTTAGGGCCCCTTTTATCAGAAATTTAAAAAACTTGGGGCCAAAATTGAGCCAAGGTCTTCTACACATTCCCCAAAGTTGGTGCCGACTGGACTTTGATACAAATAGTTTTTTTTCCTTCTAAATCTTCCCCACAAGGGTTTTAAAAATCAAAAAAATTGTTTCCTTTTGGTTGTTATATCTGTTCTAACCCAAAAAACTTGATTATTGTTTTCTTTAAAGGGGATAAAAACCGGGTGTTTTCCATTTTACTAAAAGGAAATTACACTTAAAAAAAAGCCCATGTATGAGGGGGTCGGAGGGTTTGGGGAAAATTTTTGGGTTTGATTGGGGGTTTTTGGGGTTGCCGATCCCGCACCCTGCTTCCCCGTGAGGGTTTTACTAGCCCCAACAGGGATATTTTTTAAAAGACAACTTTAGCCCTATAGTTTTTTTGCACTACATTAAAGCCTTACTCATTTATTTAAAGGTCGTAGGAAAAGCAAAAGCCAATTTGTCAAATCCCCTTCATAAACCAACCCTTTTCCTAAAAAAAAAAACAGCCTGAAGCAGCTTGTGCTTTTAAAAAAAATTGGGGAACAACCCCTTTTAAAATGCAAACCTTGGGTTTACGGGTTTCCATGCAATTTGGGTTTTTCCCAAGAAACATTCAAAGATTGATGTAAAGGGGGCTAGAGAAAAAGGGTCTAATCACACAGAAACTTTTACTGTAACAAACTGGTACAAAAACCACAATTGGATGGCAGGGACCCACAACGCAGTGTGGTCACATTAAGGGGGGGCAAAATTTCAGTTGGGTCAAAACCCTTTAAAAACTATAGTGAAGAGGGGGTAGTTCAAACAAAAAGGGGAAAGTATTTTTTAAAGTGTAAAAACATCTATCCACATGGGAAAACGACAAGGGGTACCGGCAAAATAAGGGGGGTTTTATTTTTACTTCTTCTACTTTTAAAACATTGAAGCCAAGCATGAAAAAAGCGGGTGGGGGGCAGCATACAGAGGGGACCCCCCCCCCCTCAAAAAAATGACAAAAAGAATCCCCAAAAATTTTATTTTTTAAAAAAGGGTTTCTTGCATAAAAAAAAAAAGGTTACAGGTTTAAAATTGACGGAATAAAAATTCTGCATATTACCCCCAGCTAAGCAGGGGGATCGGGGGCGGACGGACCCCTTTTTTTTGACATTCACCGGGTTCCCAAAAGATCCCCCGGGGGGTGGGAACATTTCTGCAATACCTCACAAGATTTCTAATTTTAAAAAAAAACACACACACTTTAAAGGAAAAATCCATGACCCTTTACATGCGCGGCACTTTCTTCACAAAAATTTTTTGTTTTTGTTTTAATGAGAAAAAAAAACAAAAAAAAAAACAAAGAAAAAAACAAAAAAGAAATATACAATCCCAAGCCCCCGTGCTGCCTTCCGCGCTTACTTCTTTCCCGTATCCCATAACCGAATAATCCCAAAATTTTTTACGGGCATTGATTTTTGCCACTGCTAAATAAATAAAAATATCAGAGATTTAAAGTAATGCAAAGGCTCCCAAAAAGCTCTCTATACACGCAATTGATCTAACAATTCAAATTTCAACCAAACTTAACTGCAAAATTAACAGATATCCCCACCGAAAAGGACCAACAGGGTCCCCTTCTGCGTTATAAATTATAAACTAAATGAACAATTATCTATTTCCTATTACTGCTGTGGAACAAGAAACCCAAGTGCCAAAATCCCCCAAATCTCCCTTTGTAACTAAGGGGCAGATCAAAATGGACTGTATATTTTGTAGAAAAAAAAATTTAGCAAATTTTAAAAATTTTTTTTCCTTATAAATCCCACTCACTCTGAATTTAAAGGGAAACCCAAGGGGAGCAACAGGGATTTACAGACTTCCCTTGAACACTGCATACAATACCCGCATCACTAATAGACCCAAAACGGACTCTTTAAACCCCAAAAAAAACAGGGATTTAAAAAAATACAAGTTTTCTTTGTTTTCCTACAAAACTATACACCTTTTTCTGCTCAATAATAGGGACCCCAGATCAGATAGCATTTTTAAATTGGGGGTTCCCTTTTCTTACACACTCCCTTTAAAAAATGGTTTCTTTTTTAACAGGCCTTCCAGGGCAACAGATGCCCTTTAAACTGCTGTTCACACTCAAGGACCAACTCTAACTCTGAATACTCCAATGGGGTATTTGGAGATGGTTGAAAAACTTAAAGGGGTATTATTGTTTCATTAAATGGTCTTCAGAATAAGGGGACAGTGAAAACAAGCAACTTTGCAATTGGATGTCATTAGCAAAGCTGCCTTGTTCTCCCAGTGTCCCTTATCTTGTGTTTTTATTTACACTGATATCCAGTGTGGGTCTAATCTCTCCTGATCCCCCCCCCCTTGCAATTCACTAGCTGAGAACTCATTTACATTCTGTACAGCCCTGGGTCGATTCACGAGCTGTGTCTCTGACTCAGAGTTTGGGGCCGTAGCATTTTCTGTCTCCACACCCAGCAAAAAACAGACTCAGCAGATTGTACAATGAGAAAACATGACAGTTTGTCCCTGTGCCTAACTCTCCTGCGCGATCTGTGCCATTCTTAGAAAGCTGTAATACATCTCCACTGTGAGAGATAAGTGTCAGATTAGATTGAATTGCAGGGCCTGTGGTAAAGTATACAGCTCTTTTAACATAAGACTGATAGGGAGAGACACAGTGATTTGTGGACTCAGAGGGAAGGGTGGGGGGGGGGGGGTGGGAAGGTTCAGGACAGCAGTGAAGGGGGGGGGGGATGATGTCATCCAGCTGGGAGGGGAAGAAACGCCCCTGCATTCACAGAGCTGGGAAGCTAAGAGAAGTGTGAATCAGCCGAAGTAAGGAAGCGATACATCCCCTTTAAATAGCTGGAAGCCCAACAACTATAGGGGAAATTATAAGCAAACCATACAGCTACATTTACATAAGACTATATCTAGGGAGGTCTGTTCTTCAATCCCAGACACCACACTCTCACATTGATCAAATCAGTATTGCCGTGCTGCAGGGACCCTTGGACAATAATGTGAATCTATCACAAAAGTGCAATTACAGATTCCAAAAAGCAGCAAACTTAATATGTGCATTGGGTCTAAATGGTGAAGTAATGTACAGCTGCTCTAGCAGAGTAACTGAAAAGCTGTTCAGTGTAACCAGTACTGTAAAAGCCACCAAAGCAGCACTGCTGTTCTCTTTTCAGAAAATCTTATACAGCTAAAAGTAGACTTACC
>JAODAL010068118.1:0-16958 GCA_025379985.1 Phyllomedusa bahiana
GATGGTGCAGAGCCCCTTTCACCTGCCTCCACTCTCGGTGGTTCAAACACCCCGGGCCGTACCCCCGCTTGTCGGGGGCCTGTGTCATTTTGAACTGCGAAAATGGCTTTTGCGCTGTGCCACAATCGCTGGAGCTTGTGGAGGGGGAAAATTCCAGTTTTTCCCCAAAATTCAAAATGAGAGGGTTGACGGGGGGGGCCGGCGGACGGGGCAACGCAGAAAAGGGGGGACGAAGCAGGGGAAAAGGGGAAGTGAAAAACCCCAGCCTCGACCCTTTTTCAGCAGGCAGTCCAGCCCGGGTAGCTTTTTTAGAAATTTTTTGGACAAAGGTTCATGACTTTGTCCCAAGGCGGGGGAAAGTGCCCCAAGCCTACCGATTTTTTAAAGGGGGGGGGCCAGAAAGATTTCCCCCCGTTATCGAAACCCCACCTTGCCTGGCACAAGGTTTTTTCACCCCCACCCCTCGCTTCGTTGTTTTAGACCCCGTCCACAGCCCCTGACCTGTGTGTGGGGGGCCCCAAAGGCAATTAATTTAAACCCAGGGCCGGGGTGTCTCTGGCACGTGATGCCCCCAGAGGACCTTGGGGGAAAGACCCCGCACCATCCCCTGCGGTTTTAAAGAGCGTGGCCGAGCCTGAGACCACCGTACCCCCAGAACCCCAACCCAGCTCACCCAGTGAGCTGCACAGAATATAGCGGCCTTGGGCCGGCTTACAAAGTCCATGTGGGGGTTGGGGGAAAAGGATTTTTCCCGGACACAGATTCACCCCCCAACGCGTTTGAAATTTTAGTTTAAAAGGGCGGCCGGGGGCAGGGGGTTTTTTTCTGGCAAAAAAAAATCCCTGCTCAGACCCTGGTTTTGGGGGAAAAGCGGGGCCATGACGTGGGGGGCCCCCAAATCTGTGTCCACCAGAAGGAAAGGCAACATTTCAAAGGGGCCAAAAAACCCCTGGCAATGGCCCTTTAAGGTTTTTTTGGCTTTGGGAGGGTTTGGGGTTAAAGTGCTTCTTCGCCCCCAAAACCTGGAAGAGAGGAAGGCTGGCTGCTGGGGACCGGCCCCTTTTACGGAAAGGCGGGTGTCAAACGGAAAAAGGGGGAATTTGGTGGGAGGGGTCTTTTGGGGTGCTGTGGTCTCGGGCGACGGTGGTTCTAAAGCGGGGGTGATCCCTGATCATGACCGAGAAAACCATGGGCAGCTGAGGAACAGTTTGGTGGTGGCGGAGGAGCAGGGGGGGGCGGAGAAGGGGGTTTGTGACAGTGGTTGGAGGCCCGGCGTGGGGGTCGGCCTTTTTTTGGCCAATTGTTCCCCCCTTTTAAAAAATCATGCATTCGTGCATGGGACTAAAGTTGGGGGTGGTTAACCATTTAAAGGGTTTTCTTGCCCACTTTTTGCGTTTACGGCAAAGGGGCCCAAAATGACATCGCGGGGTAAATTCAGGGGTTTGCTAAAAAAAAGGCCCAGGCGGGAGGGGTTTCCTGGACCTTTTTGACGGCGTTTAAGGAGGAGGGGGGGTTTGGGCCGGGACCGTGGCCCTGGGGGAAATCATTTAAAGCGGCCTTCTGGGCCCGCCCTCCCTTTTTTGGTTGGGGGGCCCCCGTATTGACACTCCCCCCATCGCCCCTCCTGTCCATGTTTGAAGCCGCTCGCAACAAATTCTGGGGAAAAGACCAAGGAGGGATCCGCAATGTCGTCATTAAAACCCATCATCAACCGGGTTTGACTTTCTCCTAAACTTTCTCCCATCCAGAAGCTGCGGGTACTATCAAGGGGAACTGAAAGGCGTTGCCAAACCGCCCGGGATTTTTGCCGATTGCCGGTTTTTCCCCCACCTCCTTGAGGGCCCTCAGTAACGGGCGTAAAGCGGGACTAAATCATTTTTGATTTTTTAAACATCCCTTCCCTGCCCCCCAAGAAATTTTGTCATAAAGAGGTCTTCGGGGACTTTTGGATTTCCCCCAGGGGGGGGAAACACGATTTTACTTTTGGGCTGCTTCATGTTGGCCCGGTTGCTGTGATGTGTTGACGGACTTTTTTTTGGGGCCGTGACTGCGGGGACGAGGAGGAAAGACTTAGATGCGGTTGTTTAACCACTGAAGGAAAATTGGCGCGAAGTTCTTTACTTAGTTTCCCACAGGGGGCCCTAAACCCAGCGATGACGGGGCCTGACGGTCCTGCAACTGACGATCCGCTGGCATGCGTTTTTGTCCCCAAAGCACGGGAAAGGAGCACCTTCTCCGTACCTCACCTCCTGTTTAAACCCCCCCTCTTTCCCTCACTTCCCACCTGCATTTGGGCCCATGTTCAGAAAAAAAAAAATTTGAGAAGGTATGGAATTTTTTGGAAAGTTCTTTTTTAAAAGACGGCAAAAACACAAACTATTCTCAAAAACCCCTAATCAAAACAAAATTGCTGGGTTCAAATTTTTTAATGGGAAAAGGTGTCCAACAAAATTGGCGGGCAAAAGTCCAAAAAACAGAAAAAGTTATGTTTTTTGGGATAATAAACGGAAATTTTTTCACCTTTCAAAATTTACCCCGTGGGGAATATAGAATTTTCCCGTTTTAAGATTTACGTGGATGCTGCTCAATGAACAGGGGCTGGGGGCGCAAAAGTCAAAAAAACGTAACTGTTAGTTTTGATATAATAAACGGTTTTTTTTTTTGCACCTTTCAAATTTACCTTTTGAAATGAAATTTCTGTTTTTTAAAATTTCGTAGATGCTGCTCCAATGGAAAAATGCTGGGTGCGCCAAAAATAAAAAAAAAAAGTAACTGTTATGTTTTGATTAAATAAACGGGATTTTTTTTCACCTTTCCCCAATTTACCTGTGGGGAATATTTGAATTGCTGTTTTAAAAATTTTTTGTAGATGCTGGCAATGAACCCGTGGGTGGGGCGCAAAAGTCAAAAAAAAAACGTAACTTTATGTTTTGATATAATAAAAGGTATTTTTTGCCCTTTCCAAATTAAACCCGGGGTGAAAAATAAATTGCTGTTTTAAAAATTTTCGTAGGGGCTGCGTCAATGAAAAGTGCTGGGGGGCGCAAAAGTCAAAAAAAAACTTTAAAAGTTATTTTTGATATAATAAAAGGTATTTTTTTCCCATTTCAAATTCCCCCTGGGGGGTAATATAAATTGCTGTTTTTTAAAAAAATTTTTAAAAGTAGATGGGTTTCGTCAATTTTTAACAGTGTTGGGGGCGCAAAAGTCAAAAAACACGTAAAAAGGGTTTGTTTTTTTTATAATAAACGGGGATTTTTTGCACCTTTCAAATTCCCCCTTGGGGAATATAGAATTTTCTGTTTTAAAAAATTTACTTGTTTCCCGCGTCAATGAACGTGTGGTTGCGCAAAAAGGGCCCAAAAAAACATAAACTGTTATTTTGTTTTAAAAAAAAAGTAATTTTTTTTCACCTTTCAATTTTAACCCCGTGGTTTAATTTTTAGAAAATTGGGGGTTTTAAGTTTTTCGTTTGATGCTGCGTCAATTTAACGGCTGGGGGGCAAAAAATCAAAAAACACGTAACCCGTTTTTGTTTTTTAATAAAAAAAACGGTATTTTTTTTTTTAAACCCTTTTAATTTTAACCCTTTGGGGAATATAGAATTGGGTTTTTTTTAAAAATTTTTTTGGGGGATGCGCGGGCAATGAACAGTGCGGGGGGCGCAAAATCAAAAAACACGTAACTGTTTTTGGTTTTTATATAAAAAAAGGTATTTTTTGCACCTTTTAATTCACCTGTGGTAATATGAATTGCTGTTTTAAAAATTTCGTAGGTTTCTGCGCAAAGAACAGGGTGGGTTTCGCAAAAGGGAAAAAAACACGTAATGTTATGTTTGTAAAATAAAACTGTAATTTTTTTTAAACCCTTTCCCAATTTTACCTGTGGTGAATATAGAATTTTCGTTTTAAGATTTACGTAGATGCGCCCTCAATGCCCCTGCTGGGTGGGCAAAAAAATCAAAAAAAAAAACTAACTGTTAGTTTTGATAAATAAACGGTATTTTTTGCACCCCCTTTTAATTAAACCTTTTGGTGTTTTTTAGGGAAATTTCTGTTTTAAGATTTTCGTAGATGCTTTCGTCAATGAACATTTCGGGTGGCAAAAGTAAAAAAACCCTAAATGTTATGTTTTGATAAAAAAAACTGTATTTTTTGCACCTTTCAATTCCTGTGGGGAATATAGAATTGCCCGTTTTAAGGGTTTACGTGATGCTGCGTCAATGAACAGTGCTCTTTGGGTGCGCAAAATCAAAAACACTAACTGTTTTGTTTTTTATATAAAAAACGGTTTTCTTGCACCTTTTAATTAAACCCGTGGGGAATTTTAAATTGCTGTTTTTTAAAAATTTTCGTAGTGCGCGTCAATAACAGTGCTGGGTGCGCTAATGTAAAAAAACAAGTAAATGTTTTGTTTTTATATAAAAAAAACGGTATTTTTTGCACCCTTCAAAATTACCCGTGGTGAAAATAGAATTGCTGTTTTTTAAAAATTTTGGAAAGCTGCGTTTAATGAACAGTGCTGGGTGCGAAAAAATCAAAAAACAATAAATGTTATGTTTTGAAATAATAAACGGTATTTTTTTTTCCCCCCTTCAAATTTTCCCCGGGGAAAAAAGAATTGCGTTTTAAAATTTAAGTAGATGCGCATCAATGAAAAAATTTTCTGGGGCCCCAAAAGTAAAAAAAAACGGGAAAATGTTTATGTTTTCCCTTCGATAAAAAACGGGATTTTTTTGGGAAAAACAACCTGTGCTTACTAAAAGATTGCTGGTTTGGGGAATTTAAGTGGGAAAAGGGGGGATATATTTTCGGGACAGGTGTAATGGGTAAAAATTTAACAACCCATCTGAAATGTATATGATAATAAAAGTGGAGTTTTCACTACCCAAAAAGCCTTCATTAAAGAAATGTGTTTATCCCCAAAAATAAGTTCGGCTGCCCAAAATCCCAAAGGAAAAAATTTTAAAAAGCAAATGGGTTAAAAATATAAAATATTCCCCCTACAAAAGTCTACACTAAGTCTTGGTGAAATTTATCCAGTGTTCTTTTTAGGGAAAGCTTGTCCGTGTTTCGCCCACCCCCCCCCCCCCCGCTCCCCCGCCCGGGAATTTTTCCCGCGGTAAAATGCTGCTTTAAAAAATTTTCCCACTAACTACATTTAAAAAGTTCAAATCTTAAAACTAACAAAATTGGAAAAGGGTCCCCCCAGCTTTAAAATAGAGGGTTTTTTTGTTCAGAAAATCTAATTTTGCTGAAACTGTTGGCCACAGGAAAGCGCAGGTCCTTCCTATGAGACGTGAGGACCTAAGGCTGAAACAGGAAACGCTGTTTATGTAAAACGGGGTCTGTGTTTTTTCCCAGCTAATCCAACCATCCCCAATCCCATCATGACGTCGCACACAAAATCTCACCCTGCTTATTTGAATTCTTTGCTGGCCCCAAAAATTTACGGAAGGTCAAAAAGGCGCGATCTTAATAAGATGCACAGATTTTAACCTTAAATTACGATGATCTGGAAATTTGTCACATAAAAACCGCGATTTAAAATTTGTCGATAAAAATCGCTCAACACTAGTCATAATAATTCCTCCCACAGTCTGTACGTCACATAGGCCATCATAGAGGATTGTTAGTATCAATTTTTAAGTTCCCCCAAAAGACACAAAGCGCCCCCGTGTGTAACCACAGTATGTCATTTATGGGGCTCCTATCTCCGATACCGGGGCCACTGGGTTGGATCACAATAGGCAGTACGGAACCTCGCGAGCTCGCGCATGCGCGACAAGCCCCAAGCCCCAAATCAGAAAGGGAATCTCGCGATGCCCCGCGCATCGCGGGGTAACACACTAAGGCCAAATAACCCAATTTTCATCTCCCATTTCTTACCAGCACTGTTTCCAAATGCAACTCAAACAGGTAAAGAGTATCAATTTAAAATAGATGTTAGTAACTATTAAAGGAAAAATGATATAGAGCGAGAATAGCACTCAGGAAAAAACCCCGGGGGTTTTTAAATAAATCTCCCCTTTATATATTACAAAAAAAATACACTCTGGGGCATGAAAAATCCAAAAATACAGGGCTTCATTCACCCCCCCTGGTCTGGGTTTCAAGCTGTAAGTCCATTCTGTCTTTTGACAAAATTTTTTATCCGATTCCCTTTCTTGTGTCCCCCGTATTTTTTCCATCACCGAAATGATGACATGTATGATCCCTTGGTTTAATCCCAAATCCCTTGCATTGGGGTGTCTCTCCCATGTTTTATATCCCCCCATGCTCTCCAATCCTGATCTTAAGGGGCCTTAGAGTTTTGCCTACGTATTGTTTTTTACATACGCAGGTACAGAGGTAAACTACCCCTTTAGAGAGACAGTTGAAGAAATCCCTAATCACAACGTCGTCCCGTTTAAACTTAAACCTTTGTTGTATCACCCTGGGCAATGGGTCTTTTTCCCACTTACATCCCAATTGGTTTCCGTTCTAACCAGGACTGTGCCCTCATGCGTGGATCATATTGACTATGTATGAGTCTATCACGGAGTGATCTGCCCTTTCTGTATGTAATCAATGGTCTAGATGGTAACATGCCCTCTAAATCTTTGTCTGCCAGCAAGATGTCCCAATATTTGCACAGGATATTCCGCACCTCATCACTACAATTGTCAAAGGTTCCAATTATCCTCAGAGTAGGTGCTTGTTCCTTAGTTCTCCTAGCTCTAGAGTTAGGATTGAGAAGGGAAGTTCAATCACTTGTCAAGGCATGCTTAAACGCAGATCTCAGGGTAGCAGATGGATATCCCCTCTCCATAAAGCGGGTCCTCAGATCATCGGACTGTATGTAGAAGTCATCTACTCTTGAGCAGTTCCGCCTCATGCGGAGATACTGCCCTTTGGGTATCCCTTCTTTGAGTTTCTGAGGATGATAACTCTCCCATCTCAGGAGACTATTAGTGGCAGTAGTTTTTCTGTGTGTTTTCGTCTGGAGAAAACCCATCTCGTCCTTCCAGACTTTAACGTCTAGGAAGGAAATTTCCCTGTCATGGATCTCATAGGTAAACTTTAAACCTATCTGATTATTATTCAAAGTCTGAATGAAGGACTGAAACTGGGTCCCATCACCTTGCCATAATACAAAGACATCGTCAATGTATCTCATCCACAATAGAACACGAGATGTATGTGCTTCTAGTTCCTCTCCGAACACCAGGGTCCTCTCCCACAATCCCAGGAATAAATTTGCATACGAGGGAGCACATGGGCTCCCCATAGCAGTACCCCTGAGCTGGTGGTAGACCCTGGGTCCTAAGAGGAAGTAGGTGTGGGTGAGAACATATTCCAGTAGTCGGAGAACAAATTCATTATGTTCATGATGTTCCCGACTCCTTGTTAGAAGAAAGAACTGAACTGCCTTGAGGCCCCAGTGGTGTGGAATACTGCTATACAGTGCTTCCACATCCACTGAGGCAAGTTTAACCCCTGGATCCACCGCCAGTCCCTCAATTTTTCGACACAGATCTGAGGTATCCCTTAAATAGGAGGGCAAGGATACAACATGTTCTCTCAGAATCCTATCCAGATAGACCCAAGCATTCTGTGTCAAAGATTCAATGCCGGAGACTATTGGGCGTCCTTTCAAGGGATTCAAACCCTTGTGGATCTTTGGGAGGGCATAAAAAGTGGCAATCCTTGGTTTTTTAATCAGGATAAATTGAGATTCTTCCCTAGATATAATACCGGCATCCACAACTACGATAACTATATTATATAATCTGTTAATGAATATGTCCGTGGGGTACCCTGTTAAGATCAAATAATTTGATCTATCATCCAGGAGTCTCATACACATATTCCTGTATTTCTCATGATCTAATATTACGATGTTTCCCCCCTTATCTGAGGGTTTGATAATAACATTTGGATCCGATTCCAAGGCTCTAAGGGCTTCCATTTCTGTATGTGTAAAATTAGACTCATATTTCTGTATCTTCTGTTTCTGAGCCAGGTTTTCTAAGTCCTGGGTAACTATTCTCAAAAAAATGTCAATCTCCGGTGTATTCTGTGATGGTGGATATCGGGTACTCTTTGGCCTCAAGTCCATATACCCTATTTCTTTCTCATCCTCCCCTAACAATTCCACCAAATCCCTAACCCCTTGTAGATCTTCTCGTGTCAGATTATATGCCTCACAGGTCCTATAATCGTTATTTGCGAAAAATTTCCGCCACTTTAACTTCCTCGCAAATAAATTGAGATCCTTTACCCATGTGAATTCTTTATATTTAGTTGTTGGGACAAAAGATAAACCTTTCGCCAATATCCCAATTTCTTCCTGACTTAGAGGCCTTTGGGAGAGGTTAATTATTTGGTTCTTTTGGCTTTTATACTCTTTTTGATCTTGCTGGTCCCCTCCCCTGGATCTTCGATGGGAGGGTCTACTTGCTCTAAAAAAGATGGAGCTAAGGAGGATGAGGATGATGATAAGGAATTTGAGGAGGAGAAACATTGGGGGGTCACAAAGCGAGCCAATCCAAAAATGTGCACTTTTGATATTGGGAATTTTGTTTCTTGTACAGTGTTTACATTTTAATAGATTGGACTTTTAAGGTTGCAACAATACCAATTATTTATAGCTTTAATTTTTTTATTTGTAAGATGACTTATACATTTAGTTACCCTGGGGAGCTTGACAAATAGAGGGAGCAATTGCTTGTACATCCTTCTGCATTATGCATATAATGCAGAAGTGTGTATAAAGATGGCATTCTTATAGGAAGTCAAAGAAGTTTTACGCTGGCAGCCATGAAAGCCCCAGATTGGGGAACTGGTCCGGGGGAGAAATGATTCTTCATTCATTAAGATTTTGCGGCCACTATCGCCACAGCGTTTTACCTGGCAGAAATTAAAGCCGTCTAAAGCATACTAAAATGTAATGGAGCGCTATGGGGTTAAAGATTTAATCAATCTGGGTTTTTGGTTTCCTAGATAAATTGGGATAAGGTTTTGTTATTCTTTAATGTAGAATTTTGGATTTTGAATTGGTAGAGCATAGAAGAGTTATACAATTTGGGAGATTAGTACCATATGACAAATTCATTTTAGCCTCACAAAAATTAAAAGAAATGTTAAAATCCTGGAGATGTTCAAAACTAAGAGTACAAAGAATGAAGAGGTCTATTATTTTTACAACAGGTACATTTCAACTGAAAGACAGGATCTAAACAAAATCCAGAAAATCATATTGTATGATTTTAAAATAATGAATTTGCATTTATGGCATGAAAAAAGTATTAGAAAAACAGAACTTAATATTTGGTACAGAAACCTTTGTTTGCAATCACAGAGGTCAGACATTTCCTGTAGCTCTTGACAAGGTTGTGCACACTGCAGCAGGAATTGTTTCCTACTTCTCCATACAGATCTCTAGATCTTTCAGGTTTTGGGTCTGTTGCTGGGCTACATTAAGTTCCAGCTCCCTCCAAAGATTTTCAATTGGGTTCAGGTTGGAGACTTGCTAGGACACTCCTGGATCTTGAAATGCTTCTTACACGGCCACTCCTTAGTTGCCTTGGCTGTGTGTTTTGGGTCATTGTCCTGCTAGAAGACCCTGCCATGACCTATCTTCAATGCTTTTACTGAGGGAAGGAAGTTGTTGGCCATAATACTGTGCAGTCGTCCTGTCCCCATTGCAGTAAAGTACCCCCAAAGTATGATGTTTCCATCCCCATGCTTCAGGGTTGGGACGGTGTTCTTGGGGTTGTGCCCATCCTTCTTCCTCTAAACATGGTGAGTGGAATTAATACCAAAAAGTTCTATTTTGGTCTCATCTGAGCACATGATCTTCTCCCATGCCTCCTCTGGATCATCCAGATGGTCATTGTTGAACTTCAAATGGGTCTGAACATGTGCTGGAGTGAGCCAGGGAACCTTGCGTGTCCTGTACCGTTTTAATCCATAATGGCATAGTGTGTTACGAATGGTAATGTTTGAGTCTGTAATCCCAGCTCTATTCATGTCATTACACAGGTCCTCATGTGTAATTCTGGGATGATTCCTGACCTCTCTCAGTATCATATTTACCCCACGAGGTGAGATCTTTCATGGAGCACCAGATAAGGGAAGATCGACAGTCATATTGTGTTTCTTCAATTTTCTAATCACCAAACTGCTGGTCTGGCCTGTTGCCAATCCCAGCCCTCTGCAGGTCTACAGTTTTGTTTCTGGTGTCTTTAAACAGCGCTTTGGTCATGGTCATGGTGGAAAGGTTGGAGTGTGATAGATTGTGTGGACAGCTGTCTTTCATACAGGTAACAAGTTCAAACAGGTGCAATTAATGCAGGTAATGAGTGCAGAGTAGGAGGGCTTCTTAAAGAAAGACTAACTGGTCTGTGAGAGTCAGAATTCTTGTTGGTTGGTAGGTGATCAAATTCTTATTTTTTGCAATAAAATGCAAATGATTTAAAAATCATATAATGTGATTTTCAGGATTTTTTTTTTAGATTCTGTTTCTCACAGTTGAAGTGTACCTACAATAAAAATACCAGATCACTCCATTTTTTTTAGGATGTAAAACATGCAAAATCACCAGTGTATCAAATAATTATTCCCCCTCTTTATGGTTTCTTCCTTGTTTGAGCTTTAATTTGAATTTGTAGATTGTACTGTGAACTGATTATTATTTCTGGATCTATTTTCTTCCTGATCCTTACAGTGATTTGAATGACTGAAACATGCCTGTTTTAAATTTTTCTGAAATTGTTTCACAATTTTAAGATGCAGTTTTCAAAGGAAACTACATCTCTGTGTCATGATCATGCCTGACAGAGCCTGAGCTTTGGGCTCTGGTCGCCGACCGCGGCCGTTGCGACGGAAACCCTGGTTTCTCACATAATGCTTGGAATTGTATTCACTAGTGTGAACTGTGTTCTCCTCACTGTTTGCTTGATTGATTTCTGGCCAACGCCCTGGCCAGGAATCCTCCGCACTCTTTGAGTTAAGGGTTTTTTCTCCTTTTGATTGAAAACCCTTCGTTCTATTTTGGTCTGGTGTTTCTTTCCACCTATGGACCTCAATTCTGCCTTCCTTGGTTCCCTATTTATAGGATCACTTCTCTTCCATCTTTGCTGCTATAGAGGTTTTTTTGCATATTGCTTAGTGTTGCCTTCTGTATTACTTTCGGGTTTATCTGACCCTGCTGTGCTACGACTCCTCTCTCGCTTAGTGATTTTGTACTGCTGCGCCCGACCGGTATTCTGCCCCTGCTCTGCTACTGACTTCTCTTTCTCTCAGTGATTTTGTACTTCTGCTCCCTACCGGTATTGACCTGCTAGTCTGACCCCTCTTTATTGTGTTTCTATCTTTGTTTGTCTGTGTCCTGTGTCTGCACTTAAATTGTGTAGCCCCTAGTCTTCTGGTTGGGGCCGACCTATTAAGGAGTCGGGCCCCCCAAAAGGCTGGGACAGTGGGTGGGGCCAGTTTCAGGGCCTCACTCTGTTTGTGTCTGTTCGTGTGCCACTGACTGGTCCCTGACATTATAGCAGGCACTTACCCCAGTCAACCCTCACGGCGATTCAACATGAGTACCGACTTGTCGGTCACTGACCGCCTAGAGGAGTTGACAACCCAATTCCAGGGCATGGCGGAACTTATAAATCAAATCTCGCAGCGTTTGGACGCCATAAAAACCCCAGTACCTGGACTTGGCCGCTCCGTCTATGTCCGTATCGGGCCCCTGCGTTTGGAATTCCACATCCGTTACAAGTCTAAGATGCTTTTACCAGATCGCTTTGATGGAAATCCAGACAGGTTCCGAACTTTCAGGGAATCCTTCCCCTGTTTTTTTCGCTTTAACTACTTTCCCCACTGAGGCAGAAAAGTAGCGGTTTTGGTTGTCTCCCCCTCCAGGGCCCCCCTCAGGATTGGGCACTGCTATGCCCCCCTGAAAGCCCCGGAGTGGAGTTTCAATTGACAGATTTTTTCAGGCTTTAGGCTTATGTCTACGATAATCCCAAACCGTGGTGGCAGGGCAGAAACTCACCTGCTATCTATTCAGCAGGGCCTCTCCGCCTCGGCCGGAAGAATATTGTTCTTGAGTTCCGCCAATGGTGGGGCTATGGGGCCGGGTGGTCTGACCAACCCCTTAAAACCCTCTTCAGAAAAGGTCTATCTGATGCGGTAAGGATTTCTATGGTCAGCCCTCCAAACCCCTGACACATTAAATGAATTTATGACACTAGCTGTCCATTGAAAAAGGGGGGGGGGGAAGACTGAGGGAGAGACGCAGGGAAAAACAAGGGGGGGGTCGACTTTTCAATTCAAGCAAAATTTTTTTTGTAAAACCTTCTGCTACCTTCTCTGAAAATTCTCCTCTTCTATCCTCATCACCTACTCCTGAAGAAGAACCCATGGTGTTGAGTTTTACATCTGCTGCCACCAGGAAGAGACATTGGTTGGAGAATGCCTTGTGCTTTTATTGCGGAAAACCGACCATTTCCTGAGAGACTGTCCGACTAGGCCCAAGTCACCTCAAGGAAACGCAGAACGCCCGAGTAATTTTTCCAGGAAGGTTAACTTGGGTATACTGGTACCTCCTAACTATGGTAAATAAGTTTTTTTTGCTGTATCCTTGGTCTCTAATTCTAAGAATTTTGCTTGTCAAGCTATGATTGACTCAGGGGCTGCTGCTAATTTTATTAGTTTTGCCTGTAGTCCATGCCTTGGGTTTTGGAACTACTTTCATTGAGTTCTCCCTTTTTTTTTTTCAGGAGTAGATTCTACCTCCCTAATCGGGGGAAGAATCAAATTTTCCCAATGCAGAGATAACTTTGAATGTTGGCAGTTCGCATACGGAAAAACTTTCGTTTTTGTCATGGAGAAACTTGTTTCGGATATTTTTCTTGGCTTGCCCTGGCTCCGCCTCCATAATCCTGTGTTTGACTGGAGACCACTGAGCTGATCAAATGGGGCGACTCATGTGATTCTCTTTGAAGAGTGTTGATCCCTTGGTGTGTGCTTTTGATTAACACTCACTATATTTATGAATGTAAATCTGACGTCTTAGATAGAGATGTTGCCGATAATCTGCCTCCGCACCAGCCTCATGATTATACTTTAGACCTCACTCCGGGGCAAAGCTTTTAAATTGTCTGTCCCGAAGCAAGAACTAAAAACATTTGTATAGTAAGGAACCTGAAAATTTTCTTTCTCCGGAAGTATGTTTTTCCCGACTACTGATTCACAGAGTTCTGCTCCGTCTAAGCTGTCTCCCCTTTGCTTGAGGAGATTCCAATCTCATGTACTCTGCCACTACAGGGTTTTGAAACCAAAATAGAATCCATGTTACGACTGTGCACAGTCTGGGCTAGGAAATCATAAGACTCTTAAAAATGCTCAACTAAAACAAATCAATAAAAATTGCCGACCCAGACCAAAATACCTCCGTCTTCAAGTCTCTCTAGCAAATTGTGCTCCCAGCCTAAAAGGAAAAATTGGTCAAGCCCATCACACTAAACCAAGGGGGGCTGGTGAGGGTCCGGTGGCCCCTCCTAAAGGGGGGGGTACTGTCATGATCATGCCTGACAGAGCCTCAGCTTTGGGCTTTTTGGTCCGCCGACCGCGGCCAGTTGCGACGGAAACCCTGGTTTCTCACATGATGCTTGGAATTGTATTCATAGTGTGAACTGTGTTCTCCTCACTGTTTGCTTGATTTTATTTCTGGCCAACGCCCCGGCCAGGAATCCTCCAGCACTCTTTGAGTTAATGGTTTTCTCCTTTTGATTGACAACCTTCTGTTCCTATCCGGTCTGGGTTTCTTTCCACCTATGACCTAAATTCTGCTTCCTTGGTTCCCAAATTTTTAGGATCCCCTTCTTTCCATCTTTGCCTGCTATAGAGGGTTCTTTTTGCTATTTAGTGTTGCTTCTGTATTACTTTCTGGTAAACTGACCCTGCTGTGCTACTGACTCCTCTCTGGCTAGTGATTTTGTACTGCTGCGCCCGACCGGTATTCTGAAACCCTGCTCTGCCTACTGACTTCTCTTTCTCTCATGTTTTGTACTTCTGCTCCCTAAACCCGGGATTGAACCTGGCTAGTCTGACCCCCCTTTATTGTGTTCTATCTTTGTTTGTCTGTGTTCCTGTGTCTGCACTTAATTGGTGAAACTCCTAGTCTTCTGTTGGGGCCGACCATTAAGGAGGTCGGGCACCCCAAAAGGCAGGGACAGTGGTTGGGACCAGTATCAGGGCCTCACTCTGTTTGTGTCTGTTCGTGTGCCACTGACTGGTCCCTGACACTCTGCCTCTCTGCTTCTCTGCTATACACAGTCATGTGACTAAATTAAAAATTTACCTCGAGCTGTTTTTTCAATAGTACCAGCCTTTGGTTAACACTGTCCCAACCTTTTGGAAATGTGTTGCTGTCAACAATTTATAAAGGAGTTATTTTTCAAATGAAATGGAAACGTGTCTAACTTTCAACTTCTGGTATGTGTTCTATGTTCTGTTGTGAATATAATGTGGCATCAGAGATTTCCAAATCATTCCATTCATTACTTTACACTCTCACACAGCGTACTAATTATTTTGGAATTGGGGTTGTACATTATTTTTATTTTGAAACTTTATATCCCAAAATATCCCAAATATCACAAATTCACTGATTTTAAATATTATGTAATATTTTTTTCCCCATGAGAACACATCCATCATTTGTTTATCCTTTAGATTTCATTTTCGAGTATTCAGTTTCCTGCTTCCAATCTTCCAATCTATTACAGCAACTAGAAGTGCAACATAAGATGTGCTAAGAATGAAGCTTATACGGCCACTTCCCAGGAAAAATAAATCTCTGCCTTAACTACCATGCTCTATGAAACAAACTAATCCTTGTTCAGTCAGGTGCTTGGGAAAAGATTGTACAGCTCTTGATCCACAGCAGATGGTAACTCCTGCAGTAGAGCCATTACTTAAAGAACAAACTAAGAAAAAAACAAGGTAGCACGTAAATCCATTTGCAACTTGGTTAGATGCTAGTGCACACTGTTTTGATTGCAAAAAGTAAATGATCGAATACCAGACACAGCCACACATAGGTGGGACTAGAATCCAACAATCATTGAAGTAATGGAACATGTAAAATGTATATCTGCTATTTTTTATGCAAACCAAAAATAAAGGCATTTAGAGCTCAGTTTGATCAAGTTTCATATATCCACTTACCATGTCAAGGTAACCTTAGCAGTTGGGTCCCTAACTGTAATACCTCTCTATAATGATTATAAAGGTTTCATGCAGCCAGGTGGGAGGAGTGCACAGCAAATGGAAGTGCAGGCTAACTTGTTTTCTTTTTTTTAGACTGTGGATTTGGCTTAGTTGCTAACTCCATCTTAGCCAGTGTGAATGGAGACCAGCTCTAAATGTGTGGTGGCTGTTGCCTCTTGGAGCGGTATTAGAATTAGAAACCTGATAAGGCTACCTGGATGTAGCAAGTGGTGTAAGTGCTCACTTGCTCTTTGACGCCATCTTGGACCAGCCCGGTGGACACTTTAGCTCTGGGATCGCCATATTTTCGTAAGACAGTCACTGGCATCTAGTACACAGGACACTCCGACACAATATTTCTTCAAATTGACCTCAGCCAGCTTTATTCTCCAAACCTTTGATACACAGGTACAATAAACATAACATAAACCATAGGCTATCTAGCAAACAACTCAATGTTCAGAGAATCACTCTCTAACATTGGTTTTGGTCTACTAACCAGCCCCACAAATTATGAACTCACACAGTATAGTACAGTCCTTGGTACTGGCTTCTCTCAAGCCTTGAAGGGAATCAGAATCTTCCTCTTAGCTCTGCTTGTTGCTCCACACTTGGCATTCAACCACTCTCCTGGTATCCTGAACTTTCAGGCTTTTAACAGGCCTGCGAGACTTGTCCTGGAATCCTGAGTTGGATGAACAGCTCTCCTAATTGCTACCTGTGTCATTAACTTGTGGTTACCATTGTTAAACTGCTGGCTTACCTTACTGACAGCCAGCAACTTGGTAAGCCATACCTTGCAAATCAGTTTCTGCGCAAATCTCAGTGGCAGCGGAATGCGATCTTCTGAGGTCGCTCTGCAAAAGTGGGTATAAATAACTTGGTAAAACTGCACACTAAACAACTTAATTTTTTCATGTATAAAATATAATAATATTACATTCTAAATGTTTACGTAGTTCAATGTTTGTATGGGTTTAGATGTTTTACGTGCTGCTGTATCTGTTTTTTGACAAAATGCTTAAAGATAAATCTACTAAACAAGAAATAGTGTGCAGTCTTTTCATAGTACATTTTGCAACAGATCCATCCAAGAGCACGCCCTAAGGGTGCTTTCACACAGCGAAGTTTTGGTACAGTTTTAACTGCGCTCCAATTAAACTGCATTTATTACCAGCAAGTTTCTCTCAGTTGTCTAAATTGTTCTGAAAGGTGTTTCAAGTAAGTAATCAATTTCTGTGTTTGAAATCTTGTGGATTACAAACACACTAATTGATAACTCCCTTTCCAAACAGTTTAGATAAGTGCAAAAAGCTTGCTGGTAATAAAGGCACATAAATGAAGCGCAGTTAAAACTGCACCAAAACGACACTGTGTAAAAGCACCCTAAAAGTGAACCTGTTATTAACTTAACAAGATATTGGTGGGGTCCAGCCTTTTAGACTTCTACCATTCCTGAAAGTAACAGTTAGGAAAGTAATACAAATGTCCCAGTGTTTACATTGCATTACAGTCCTTACTAATTAGAAAGTTTCAATGCCAGATTATGTCACTATCTTCATATATAGTTGACATATTTCTCAGAAATTGCCGGTTCTATGATAAGAATTATATTTACAAGTGCTTGAGCTATATGTATAATGCAGCACACAATTATAAGAAGTAGTGTTGAGCGATTTTTATCGACAAAGTTGAAATCGC
>JAODAL010068119.1:0-16958 GCA_025379985.1 Phyllomedusa bahiana
GCGTCGGTCCGGCGGGGTTTTCTGGCTGTCGGCGTCGGCTCCTTGTTCCGGCTAGGGGCGTCGGCCCCGGGCATTTTTCCCGGGCTGAGGGGCGCGGCCCGGGGCAGGTTCTGGCGAGCGGCGCCGGTCCGGCAGGGTTCCGGGCTGACGCTGGGCCCCCCCGGGCTTTTTCGGGTGAGCGGGTGGGGCCCGGCGTGGTTCTGGCTGACGGCTCGGCTCCGGGCGGGGTTTTGGGGCTGAGCGGCGTCGGCCCCGCTGGTTCTGGTTTTACCCGGCTGGGCCCGGGCATGGTTCTGGCTGACGGCGCGGCTCCGGCAGGTTTTGGCTTAGCGGGTCGGCTCCGGCATTGTTTGGCTGAGCGCGTCGGCTCCGGCAGGGTTTCCGTCTGAGCGGCGTGGGTTTCCGGGGCTTTTTTCCCTGGCTGAGCGGCGCCGGCTCCGGATGGTTTTGCTGAGCGCGTCGGCTCCGGGCATTGTCCGGCTGAGCGGCGTCGGTCCGGCATTGTTCTGGCTGGGGGCGGGGTCCGGATGGTTCTGGCTGAGGGGCGTGGGGCCCGGGCATTGTTCTGGCTGAGCGGCGTCGATTCCGGCAATGTTCTGGCTGAGCGGAGTTGGCTCCGGCAATGTTACTGCTGAGCGGTGTTTGCTCCGGCAATGTTCAGGCTGAGCGGCGTCAGCTACGGGCATTGTTCTGGCTGAGCGCGCGGCCCGCTTGTTCTGGTGACGGGTGGGCTCGGCATTGTTCGGCGAGCGGCGTCGGCCCCGGCAGGTTCTGGTGAGGGGCTCCGCATGGTTCTGGCTGAGGGGCGCGGCCCCGGGGCATTTTCGGCTGAGCGGCCCCGGCATTTTTTGGGCTGAGCGGCGTGGGCTCCGGGCAGGGTTTTGGGCTGAGCGGCGTGGCTGGCAGGGTTGGCTGAGCGGCGGCGCTCCGGCTTTTTTTTCTGGTGAGCGGTTTGGGTCCGGAAATGTTTGGCTGAGGCGCCGGCGTGGTTCGGTGGCGGTGCGGCCCCCGCAGGTTGTGGCTGAGCGGCTCCGGCGGGTTTGGCTGGCGGCGTGGCCCGGCATTGTTCGGCTGAGCGGCCCCGGGCATGTTTGGCCTGAGCGGCGTCGGCTGGGGCATGGTTCGGTGAGGGGCTCCGGCAGGGTTCGGGCCCTGAGCGGCGTGGGCCCGGCATTGTTCTGGTGACGCCCCGGGCAGGGTTCGGCTAGCGGCGCGGCCCCGGCTGGTTCGGGCGAGCGGCGGGGCCCCGGGGTTTTGTTTGGCTGAGGGGTGTTGGTCCGGCAATTTTCGGGCGAGGGGCGCCGGCGGGGTTTGGTGAGGGGGTGTGGGCTCGGCATTGTTCTAGGTTTCTATAGAGGGTCGGTATCCGGACTTTATACTCTTATAATCAGTGTTTGGGGTGATTGAGCTGCTTGTGTATGAAGCACTTTTCCCACCCATCGATCTCTCGTCCATCGTTTCTATGGCTCGGGCTTTACGGCTCCTGTGCGGTTGGGATTTCTCTTGAACGCAGGATTGAGCTTTATTGCTCTTCTACCATTTAAACCACAAGAAAAGAGAAGATGATGACAAGAACTTCCAAAATTTCCCTAAAATCACCCGGATCCCACCGGCTGCAGACATCAGACTCGGCCTTAGGTCGGAAGCCGCAGAGGGACAAACCGGGTGAGCAGACGTCGGGCCATGCGATACACGGACGGCCTCGGTGCTACCTGGAACGTCCTATCCTCTTACTGATCTAGTTCAGTGGTTTCCTAGTGTCCTGGACATCCCCCCAACACCTCAAATGGGGCGACAGGATCAATGGGTGCGATCCCCAGAGGGGGGATCATGTTGTGTGATGAAGCAGAAACCTTCTATGTCGTGTCGCTGATTCTGGATTCGACCCCTCGGCTTCGGAGTGAGGCGACCGCTACTTTGGGATTTACATGGACGGAGTCTGAATGTGAATAGAAGAATCTCTCCGCGCAGAACTGAGAGTTTATATCTGACCCATAATTCGAGGGGAAGTTAAACAAATACTTTTCTTGCCTCTATCGCTCAATCCTCCTCTAAAGCCGCTCTTTCACGCTGGGTCAGTGTTGATTGAACCGTTTGAGAAAAGTTACGTTTGAGTCGAACTTCTCGATTTTTTTCGATCGCAATCTTTTTACAAAGTTGGCGTTGGAGACGTGCGCTCGACGCGCCATTTTTAGTTTCACTTTGAGCTGCTTCCGCACTTTTGGGGGCACAGCACAGAGGAGTGTCAAAAACGTCACCAGTGAGTGTGTAGGGATCTCACTGCTAAAATCACATGACCCTGTTATATGCATTTAACTGTATTTCCTGGTGAACACCATTTCCAGTTCACTCTCTGCACTGAACGCACTGCTCTCTGCTTGTTTTCTTGCATGCCGGCACACGATTTCTCATTGATTTTAGACAGGAAAAGCTGCTACTTAGATTAATCGGGGGGGAGGGGACAGCAATCTCAGGGAATCATAGACAGCAATAGTTAGGGAATTTTATATTGCTGGCTGCATCTTTCCCATCTTTATTGTGAGTGCCCAAAGGTTCATTTCTCCAGTTTTGTGGGTCCAGCTATTGCAGAAGACACCATTAGCCAATCCGCTATAAAAAGAAATCTATTTCTAATAGTGTTTGCTTGCTGCAAATTTTTGGGATTGAAAAAAGGCTTTACTTTTAGGCTATGTTCACACGGCTTATTTTGGTACGTATTTCATTACAGTAATCCACAGTTCTCACAGAGAACTATGGTTTATGTCTCTTCTCCTGTTTCGGACAATCCGCCGCGGGGGGAGAGAAGTGACATGCTACTTATTCACGGCATATACGCGCCGAGAATAATGAATGTCTATGGGGCTGTGAGCTGCCGCCCCCGCTTCCGTACACACGCCGTAAGTGCGGGTGAAGTATGTCCCGCAATTAAGCCGTGTGAACATACCCTTATAGTGTTTGGAGTAGAGTTCTTCCACAAGAGACTGTTACAAAATCTTGACCTTTTTAATATTTATCTTTTTGAGCATAGAGAGAACTAGAGGTGATAAGCGAGTGAGGAGGGGGGTAGGACTTGGAGCTAGAGGTACGAGACAAGGCGCTCCTTCCAGTGCTCCGGACAACACACAAGCGAGCACATCATCAATCGCAGGACCGTCAGGCCCCCCCGTCCCTCTTCCCCCACCTCCTCCTTGTAACCCCCCCAACTCCCATCCCTCTCCCCCTCCTCCCTGTAACCCTCCGAACCCCATTTCCCTCACCCCCACCTCCTCATAACCCCCCCTGACCCCCATCCCTCTCCCCCCCACCTCCCTGTAACCCCCCCAACTCCCCATCCCTCTCCTCCCAACTCTCCCGTAAACCCCCGGAGCCCCATCCCTCTCCCCCCACCTCCCTTTAAACCCCCGACCCCATCCCTCTCCTCCCTGTAAACCCCCCCGACCCCATCCCTCCCCCTCCCTGTAACCCCCCCGATCCCATCCCTCTCCCTCTCCTCCCTGTAACCCCCCCGACCCCATCCCTCTCCCCCCACCTCCTCATAACCCCCCCGACCCCATCCCTCTCCCTCTCCTCCCTGTAACCCTACTATCCCTCTCCCCCCGACTCCCATCCCTCTCCCTCCGATCCCCATCCCTCTCCCCCCCACCTCCTCATAACCCCCCCCCCCCCCGACCCCCCTCCCCCGTCCCTCCTTTATTCAGAGTTTCTCTTGTGACATTTTTCGGACACTTGCCGGGCGCCCCTCACCCGTGGTCACATCAATGTGACCGGCCCCCCGGTGTGAACAGCGCAAACCGTGAGGTACCACCCGGGTTTAAACACGTCCTTTAAAAAAACAAGTGGGTGGAGCCTGACACATGGGGGCGTGGTCACTCCAAAAACACTGGGGGAGCCCGGGTGTCACCTTCAACCTCCCAAACCCAAAACATAGTGCAGTCACATTATTATGACCACTTCCTACTCTCGACAGTGGCTCATGCAGGGAATCCCGTGTGGTGCGGTGGGAGATGTATGGTGTCATTTTCCAAAGAAGTCAGAGTAAAACGACTCCCTCGATGCAGCTCAAGATGGAGGAATGGAGTCCATGGCCCCTGGGAGGGCTCCCCATGGTTTGGCGAGGGGGGGCGGCTCCGGCGTGGTTCCGGGGTGAGGGGGGGTCGGCCCGCGTGGTTTCCGGGGTGGGGCTGGTCGGCTTCCCGCATGTTCCGGCTGAGCGGCTCGGCTCCCGGGAAATTGTTTGGCTGGCGGCGTTTAAAATTCCGGCATGGTTCTGGCTGAGCGGCGTCGGCTACGGGCATGGTTCTGGCTGAGCGGCGTCGGCTCCGGCGTGGTTCCCTGAGGGGGCCCCCGGCTCCCCGGGGTGGTTTTCCCTGAGGGGCGTCGGCTCCCCCGCATTGGTTCCCCCTGAGCGGCGTCGGCTCCGGGTTGTTCGGCTGAGCGGCGTCGATTCCGGCTTTTTTTTCTGGCTGAGGGCGGTCGATTCCCGGGATTGTTCTGGCGAGCGGGCGTCGGGTCCGGCATGGTTTTGGCGGCGGCCCGGCATTGTTTGGGGTTTAGCCGGGGGTCGGCTCCGGCATTGTTCTGGTCAGCGCTTGGCTCCGGGATTGTTCTGGCTGAGGGGTATGGGTTTTTTCTAGGGCTCCGGGATTTTTTTTGGCTGAGCGGGTTGGCTCCGCATTTTTCTGGGCTGAGCGGCGTCGGCTCCGGCATTGTTCTGGCTGAGCCGGTCCCCCTTTTCTGGCGAGGGCTCCCCCGGCATTTTCGGCTGACGGGGTTTTTTCGGGATTTTTGGGGAGCTTTTCCTCGGACCGGCGGGGCGGGGTTCCTGGCGTCCCAGCGGCGTGTTCCGGCATTGTTCTGGCAGGCGGGTTCTGGCGTTTTCCACCGGCTTTTCTGGGTGTTTTTGAGCCCAGCTATATGCAGAGGGGTTCCCGGCAAGGGGGGACGGGTTTCCCGCGTCTGGTAGCGGGTCCTCCGGGGGGAAATTGTTCTGGCTGGCGGCGTTCGGGGTCCCCATGTTTGGCTGAGCGCTCGATTCCGGCTTGGTTCTGGGATGGCGGGTTTGGTCCGGCTTGTTTTTCCCCGGGTGAGCGGTGTGGCTCGGGATTTTCTGGCTGACGGGGTCATTCCGGCTTGGTTCTGGTAGCGGTGTTTCTCCGGCAAAGTTTGGCTGAGCGGTGTCGGCTCCGGCATGGGTTTGAGAGCGGGGGTCCGGCATTGTTTTTGGCTGGGGGCGTGGCTCCCGTTGTTCTGGCTGAGCGGGGGGGCTTTCCCGCATTGTTTTGGCTGACGCGTCGGCTCCGGCATTGTTCTGGCTGAGCGGCGTCGGCTCCGGCATTGTTCTGGCTGAGCGGCGTCGGCTCCAGCAAATTTTCTGGTGAGCGGTGTGGCCCGGGCATGGTTCTGGCTGAGCGGCGTCGGCTCCCCAAATTTTTCTGGTGGGCGGTCGGGGTCCCGGGATTGTTTGGCTGGCGGGGTCGGCTCCGGGGATGGGTTTTGGCTGAGGCGCGGCTCCCCCCATTTTCTGGCTGAGCGGCGTCGGCCCCGCTTTTTTTGGTGAGCGGCGTCGGCTCCCGCATTGTTCTGGCTGAGCGGCGTCGGCTCCCGCATTGTTCTGGCTGAGCGGCGTCGGCTCCCGCATTGTTCTGGCTGAGCGGCGTCGGCTCCCGGATGTTCTGGGCTGCGGGTCGGCTCCGGCAAAGTTTGGCTGAGCGGCGTCGGCACCGGCATTGTTCGGCTGAGCGGCGTCGGCTCCGGGCATTGTTCTGGCTGAGCGGCGTCGGCTCCGGCATGGTTCTGGCTGAGCGGCGTCGGCTCCGGCATGGTTCTGGCTGAGCGGCGCCGGCGTGGTTCTGGCTGAGCGGCACCGGCGTGGTTCTGGCTGAGCGGCCCGGCGTGGGTTTTGGCTGACGCCCGGGGTGGTTCTGGTGACGGCGCCGGGGTGGGTTCTGGGTGAGCGGCGCCGGATGGTTTGGCTGAGCGGCTCCGGGATTTTCCTGGCTGAGGGGGCGCCGGGGCCCCCATGCTTTTGGCTGAGCGGGCCGGGGTGGCATGCTTCTGGCTGAGCGGCGCCGGCTTCGGCATGGTTCTGGCTGAGCGGCGACGGCGTGGTTCTGGCTGAGCGGCGCCGGCGACGGCGTGGTTCTGGCTGAGCGGCGCCGGCATGGTTCTGGCTGAGCGGCGTCGGCTCGGATTGTTTTTGGGTTTTATAGAGGGGGGTTTTCCTGCTTTTTACTCTTAAATCATGTTTGGGTGATTGGTGTGTGTATGAAGCACTTTTCCCGCCCACGACTTCGTCCATTTTTTTAAGGCTCGGGGCTTTACGGCTCCCCGTCGGTTTTGGGATTTTTTTCTTGAACGCAGGGATTGGTTTATTGCCTTCACCATTTTAAACCCAAAAAAAGGAAGATATGATGAGAACTTCCAAAATTTTCCCCAAAAAAACCCCGGTCCACCCCGGGTGCGACATCAACCGGAGGGGGGGGGGAAGGGGGGGTGGGGGATTTAGGGGAGCAAGAAACCCGTAGGGCCCCTGGATACTGGGGGGTCGGTCCCCTAAGTCCTTTCCCCCAAAAAATCAGCGTGGTTTCCCCGTGTCCGGGCATCCCCCCAACCCTCAAATGGGGCGAAGGGGAAAAAAAAATGGGTTTTCCCCCAGAGGGGGCAATGTTTTGGGAACGCGGAAGCAAAACCTTTAAGGGGGGCCAAAGGTTTGGCACCCCGCAATTCTTGTAATAATACTCATTTTTTTTTCCAGAAAATGATTGCAAACACTAAAATTTTTTATATTATTTTTTCAATTAATTTTTTTCTTCAATGGAAAAAACCCCAAAAGAATTTTCAAACCAAATTGGATAAAATTCCACCGAACAAAAAAAGGGGGGGGACAAAAGTATTGGCCTGTTGAAAATCATGTGATGCTTCTCCATTTGAGATTAACGCCCCGTAACTTACCCGTGGGACCTAACAGGGGTTGGCAAAACTAAATCCCACCTGAAGCCATTGACATGGGTTAAAGTTGACCCACCCGCCCGTTTTCCTTTTTTTGTGACCCAGAGCAGGGGAAAAGAAAAAAAAACCAAAGAAATGTTGAGGAAAAGTGAATCCAATTTGGGAGGGAACCTGAGCAACCTCAAGGCTACAAATCCATCTCCCAGACCTGAATTTTTTCCGTGTCTACTGTGGGCAGTGTCATCAAGAATTTTAAACCCATGGCACTGTAGCTAACCTCCCCAGGGCACTGGGCTAACCCCCCCATCACTTGGCTAACCTCCCCAGGGGCACTGTGGCTAACCTCCCAGGGCACGGGGCAAACCCCCTATCAGGGGCTAACCTCCCTGAGTAAACCCCATGGACGGGGCTAACCTCCCAATTAAAAGCCCATGGCACTGTGGCAAACCCCTCCCTAATGTGAAGGGATCCCTGGACTTTGGCTAACCTCCCTATGGCACTGTACTAACCTCCCAGATGAAACCCCATGGCGCTTGGCTAACCCCCCTAGGAAAGCCCAGGCGCGGGGCAACCCCCAGAGAAAGCCCATGGCGCTGGCAACCCCCAAGAAAGCCCCATGCGCTGGCGCCCCCCCAGGTGAGGACCCTGGCCCGGCAACCCCTTAATTTACGAGCCCATGCACTGGGGGCAAACCCCCCAAAAGGCACGGGTGACAACCCCAAAAGTAAACCCTGTCACTGGGCTAACCCCCTAATGTGAAAGCCCCCTGGTCGTGGCCCTCCCTAGTGTAAAGCCCATGCCTGGGCTAACCCCCCAAAATGGCACTGGGCAACCTCCCTATGGCACTGTTCAACCCCCTTTTTGTAAAGCCCATGGCCCGGGCTAACCTCCCTTTATTTTTTTATTTTTTTTAAAGCCCCATTGATTCCCCGGGCGCTGTAAATTTCGGGGGTTTACATACTTCCCAAAAGTAAACGGTACAGGAAAGGATAATGAAAATTTTGGCACACAAGGGGGAGGGGACCCAACCCCCGGGCTTACAAACTACAAGGAGGGGGAAAGAACAGGGGGTGAGGGGCAGACATGTCTGTGGAGGAAGTAGGAAAAAGTTTAGTGAAGGTTATAGGGAAGCCTAAAAATGGGTTTTCAGTTGCTTTTTAGGCGGTGAGAGTGGGGGAATCTGATGTTTGGGCAGTATTTTTCCCGAGTGTTTTGAAACACGGAAAGTCTTGGGGGAACGTTTTTTGAGAGGGGCTGAAAGGGGAAGCAGATAGAAGGGCCGTGAGGGCGGAATGCGTAGGGGAGATATTTGGAATTAGGGCAGGATTTGGAGGGGAGAGTCATGGAGACCTTGTAGGTCAATTGTTTGCTTGAAATGAATTCCCCGGGGAAAGGGAAAAACCCGTGAAGGGGGTTGGCAGAGGGGGGAGGCAGAGATAGCGAGGAGAGAGGGGAAGAGGGCAGCAGAGTTAAGGATATTGAGGGGAGCAGGTGCTACTGGAGCCACTGAAAGGATGTTGCAGTAGTCAGGGGGGAGATACGAGGCAGGACAGCATTTTTTGTATGTCATACCAGGACAGCGAATGCGAGAGTTTTTTCAGTGGAGGGGCAGGCAAGGTGGGGTTTGGATTGTGGTTTGAAAGATAAGCAAGTCGAGGATTACCCCCGGCACGGACTGTGGGGCCGGTTTAAAATGTAACCTTGACTGAATAAAGATCGGGCAGGGGAAGTTGGATGGGGAAAGATATAGTTCTGTTTTCCCACATTTATTTTTAGGAACGATAGAAAAGGGGAAATGGGACAGACAGTCAGGGATCCGGGGGAGTAAGAAAATGACACTGGGCCAAGGGTTTAATTGGGTGTCAACACATACAAGGGGGAAATGAAAGCCCTGTGGGAAAAGGGTAGAGATACCGAGACCAAGGGGAATAAGAAAGGGGAGTGGCCCAGACTGACCTTGGGGGACACGACAGAGAGTGGCCGGGGGGAGGTGAAGCAAAATGAAGACGCTAAATCCGATCAGTGAGGACGGGAGATCCAGGAAAGAGCCAAGGTCCCCTGAATGCGAGGGAGGAAGTTTGTAGCAGAGGGAAAATGGGGCGACCCTGTCAAAGGCAGGACAGGGCTAAGAAAGGAGCACAGAGTAAAGGAAAGAGAGGACAGGGCAAGAGGAGGCACAAAGTAATGGGGAAGGCAGGAAAAGGTCTAAAGGAGGACAAAAAAGAATTTTCGTGAGGCTTTAGCATTCAAGACATTGTACTTTGTTAAGGCGGGTTTTTGGTAATGGGGGGGTCAAAACCAATTTATGGGTCAAGAAAGAGTTGCAGGAAGGTTGGGGGAACCTGAAGATAGACGTGCTGCTCGAGGATTTGGAAGCAAAAGTGAGCATGAGTGGCAAAGTTGGGCAAGAAGAGGGATCAGGGTTTTTTTTTAGTTTGGGGTGATTAGTAAATGTTTAAAAGGGGGAAGGGAAGATGCCCAAAGGTTTTTGAATTGAAGAGAGGGGTGAGGGGGTGGGTGATAGAACATGGGGTCTGGGGTAGGGGGGTGGCGGGGCAAGACACAGGGAGTGAGGTTTGGATTTGGACAGTAAGGGGGAACTTGTCATGATGACTTTGGAAGCAAGTTAAGGGGAAACAGTTTTTCAAGGTAGGGAGGGGGGGTGGGATTGCGGGCTGAAGCTTCTCTAATGGGTTGATATTTTGGGGGAATGAATGGCAAATCATCTGCGAAAGGGGGGAGGGGAGGAGTGTTGGGACGGGGGAAGAGATTGAAGGTTTTGAATAATTGTCTGTGGTTTGTGGGACAGGGAGGATCTAGAGTGGGAAATATTTCCTGTTTTTGGGTGAGGCGATGCGGACTTAAAGTTGCATGAGTGTTTTTATAAGGCAAAAATCGGGACTTCCGGGTTTCCGGCGCTGCGCGAGGGTTGACGCTGAGAGCTCCGCTCCACCTCCCTGCAACGCCCGTACAACGGCCTTTCAAGGGCGCAAAACCCGGCTCCCGCCGACCGGGCGCGCACCCTACAGCCCTAGCCAGCGAGCGGATGGACAGATACGTCCTTGGGAGCACCCAGAAGGACGCGTCCCCGCTTCCCGCCCGCACTCCCCCGAGAGGAAGAACCCAAAATGGCGGCCCGCCGCGCGCCCATGGAGGAAGAGAGCAGGAGCAGCGCAGCAACTCCAGGTACTCAGGCTGCCGTGGCTGCCCTCTCCCTGGCCCCTACAGAAGAAACTGCCCCTCTCCCAGCTATAGACTAAGGGCATTGGCCCCAGGAATTTAACCAGCACATAGCCCCTGACTGCAGGCCACTATAGAGGCAGCCCTGAAAGGCATCCTGAGCAAGTTTGCAGCATGACATCCAGTGCACGACTCAAGGCTGGAGGAGCTGGAGCACAGGTCCTGCAGCTAGAGACAGAGAATGATGTGCCTGCATCGCAAGCTGTCCTCCTGAAATAAGGCTCAAGACACCCTATACGACCGTATAGAAGACCTAGAAAACCGCTCTCGCAGGAGCAACCTGAGAATTGTGGGCCTTCCGGAGCAGGTGAAGCAGGCCGACCACCAGGAACTCTCCCAATCTGCCCTCCCGCAGCGCTGGGCATTAAGCGACCTGCAGGGTCGAGAGGCGCATCGCATTGGCCCCGACCCTCTGCAGCACCCCGTCAGGAGATCACGGAATAGAAAACCCCCGTACCGTCCATCGTCAAGTATCTTGACTACAACGATAAACAAGAAAATTGGTTAAGCATATCGCAAGCTGAAATCCTCCCCGCTTCTTGAGGGCCACAGGGTTCTAATTTTTGAAGATTTTTCCAGGGATGTCTTCCAGGACGCCGAGCCTTCAGTAACATCTGTTCCAGATTTTTTGCCAAAAAGGTCCGTTTCCAAATCTTGTACCCACACACTTAAGTGGCTTCTGCCAAACGACACCCCCCGAAGTTCTTCCACTCACCAAGAGAAGCAGAAGATGTTCCTCCGGTTCCCGTGACCCTAGACCCTCAACGGCGAGATCACCTTCCGGCACAGGCCTTTCCCCTCCCTCTCCCCCTCATCTTTCCCTCCTAGGGAGCAGGAACCCCGAACTCCGCCTCCTGCCTGCAATCCCTCATCGTTCCCCAACTCCAGATGGAACTTGATCTCCCTTCCTTGATCTTCTTCTGCAGCCTACTGCCGCTCTGGAGCCGTGAGTAACTCTCCAGTTCGGGTACATGTGGCCTTGCTCTCAGGCCCTCTCTGCTAGGACTTAACATTATGTTGTGTGTTTGGGCGCCCCCGCAGCGGGTACCGCTACATATGAAGGAATTGTACTTTACTCCTCCTTGTTACTTATCTAGTATTGATGCGCCTTGTTGTTTTATCCATAGTCAAGGGGGCACAGGTTCACTTTCGGGAGACACGCGGTTCTTTTCTTTTTTCTGGCAGGGAGGTTGGAGGCCCCATCTAGTTTAAATACCTCTTTTGGGCCTTTTTTTCCGCAGGCCTGTCCTCGTGCCAGAAAAAAGCGAAGTCCCCAAACGCATTGGAGAGTCTGAGTGGGTTACTCCCTGACTTTTTGGGCGTCCTTTTATCCTGTTTTGCATGCTATACTGAACTTGCACAACTGTACAACTATATTTGTTTTAACTGTTTTGCTTGGTTATCGACCTTTTACCTGAGTCCGACTCCATATTACGACTTTTTTTTTTTTGATTCTCTCGCCAGCATCTGTAACCTCCCCATTCTCTTAAGCCACCCCCCCCCCTTTTTTATTCACCTCCATGAGAATCGTCTCTTGGAACATAAAGGGGCTCCGTTCCCCAAACAAACGGTTAGGTCCTCCGTCATTTGAAGAAATTCCACCCAGACATAGTCCTCCTACAGGAGACCCACCTAAGCCAAGATGATTTTTTCCGTATGAAAAAACTTTGGGTTGGTCACATATTCGGCTCCCCGGCCAAAGATGGGAAAGCAGGGGTCGTCACTTTGGTACACAAGAATTTTCCCCTCCAACTAATCTCACATAGCTCTGACCAAGACGGTAGATGGTCGCACTTAAAAATTAGTCACAATGGCAATCCCACGAGTCTTTACAACATCTATGGCCCCAACTCTCAAATGGCCCTTTTCTTTGTACACCTAGGGGGTATATGTCCAGAATGATGCTGCCACTCTTTGATTATAGGGGGAGACATGAATGCGTTCTAGATGAAGTTTCTGGATAGAAGAAGGAACATGACTGTGGTCCCCCGATCTCTCAGGTGCACAAGCCCAGTGTAGGGGTGCTTCAGCATTTTCTGAGATCCACCGGGACGAGGGATGGGTGGAGGGACTTACACCCCGATAGCAGGGAATTCTCCTTTTTCTCCCACTCACAGCGATCATGGTCCCGTTTGGACCACAATTTAGTCTCCCTTTGATCTTCAAAAAGAGTTATAGCCTCTGAGATATTGGACCTACTTATCTCTGACATTCAAACGGTAGTAACCGAGATACCCGGACATTTTCCCCAGGGATCGGACTTTATATGGCGTTTCCCCACCTATAGGGCTAAGACTGAAAACGTTTGCTGATGCGGTGAGAGTTGGGGGCTAGAGTTCGCATCTGACAATACGCAACACTCCACGGACGCCTCACTTTTTTGGGGCCACAGCCAAGTCCTCCTCCGGGCAAATTATAGCCACACCTCATCTTATAGGCGTAAATTAAATGACGAATACAAAGGCGCAACAGACAGGGTGAGGGCGACATACAGGAAATTCGTATCTGACTGCTCAGAGGAGAATAGGAGAGACTGGGAAAATGCCAAAAGGGTTTTTGCCCTATGGTTAGGCCGCAGGGAAGAAATCCAGCGTACCACTTGAAGTCCGCCCTATTCCGGTTATGGCAACAAGGCAGGGAGAATATTATCTAGGCTGCTCCAAGGCAGTTACAGCCCCTCACACATTACATCCATTCGCACTCCCGAAGCCGGACCCACTTGAATCCCCATAAGATCAACGACACCCTTAAATCCTTTTATGACCCAACTGTACTCCCCTGACATTGACGCCACCCTTCCGCGACGGCTGAAGGGAAAGACTTCCTGACTTCTCTATCTCTGCCCCAGACGTCCCCAGATCAGCTAGAGATGCAACGCAGAGATCTCCACTCAGGATTACAGATGGCTATCCGCCAGCTGACCTCCGGGGAAGGCCCCGGGACCCGACGGGTTCTCAGGAGAGATATATAAAATTCTAAAAAGGATCCCCTGACTCCCTTACTGACGGAATACTTTAATCAAATAATCAAAGAAGGAAAATCCGCCCAGAGTCAAGAAATGCTTTCATAAAAGTAATCCCAAAAAAAGGCAAAGATCCCCTTCTTCCCTCTTCATATCGCCCAATCTCACTAATAGACACTGATCAAAAAATCCTGGCGAAAATCATGGCCCACAGGTTTAGCGACTCTGTTACCATCCCCATTGGGCCCGGGGCAAAGGGTTTTTTTCAAAGGGCGAGCCGCAGTGGGCAACCTTAGAAAAGTCCTGGCGGGGTTGGAGAATGCGACGGTACCCCCCCCTCTCCCACTGGTCATCCTGTCATGGTTGCAATAGACGCTGAAAAAGCGTTCGACAATGTTCCGGTGGGGGAAAGGCTGTGGATGGTTCTTGATCAATGGGGGTAAGGGGAAGCTCAGACACCTTCTCTCTGCCATCACAGTGACCCTACGGCGCAAGTCCACACACCGGTTTTTTTTTCCAGCGATTTTCCCCTATATAAATGTACCCGCCAGGGGTGTCCCCGTCCCCCCTTTTTTTTCGACATTGCCCTAAAAACCTTTAGCTCGCCATTTTTAAAGCTCCCAACTTTTCACGGGCATCAAAGTTGTGCCCGAAGCCAGATAAAACTAGCCCTTTTTGGCCGAAAGACCTTCTGCTCTTTCTTTCCGACCCGATTGAGCATCTTGCCAAGGATTTTCACCTTTTTTCAAAAGTTTTGGGAGATACTCTGGGTACAGAGTCAATGCTTCTAAAAGCGAGCTATGGAAATAGGTCCACCACTCCCGAAATCCACCTGGCGTGATCTGAATTTAGGTATCATCCCGGTGTGATTCGCACATTACATACCTAGGAATAAAAATTTGGCAGGTCTCCTAATACTATATATAATCTAAATTTTCCCCCTCAGTTCAAAAAGATCTCGGATGACCTCCATAATCACGGCCTCCCTCTCTCCCTGGCGGGTAGATGCCACGCAAAAAAAATGATTTCTTTCCAAAAATTTTATACCCCCTTCAAACCCTCCCCTTGCTGCTAAAGCACGCTGACGTCAACCCAAAATACTAGCCTCCTTTCTCGCTTTAAATTTTGGGGAGGGAAAAAAACCCCGAATAGCCCTTAGCAAATTGATGCTCCCTGTAAGTGCAGGTGGCCTAAACCTCCCGAATGTCAGGTTCTATAACCTGGCGTGTCCCACCAGGCATGTCCTGGACTGGATGGGGAGTCCAGCAGATATTCTAATTTTGACCTAGAAAGAGATCTGATGCGCCCCCGTGCATCCCCAGGCCCTCCTCCACACTAAATTCTCTAAGATCCCCTTGAAGATTAGGGGCTCTCTCCTGCTTAAAGATACGATCGCGACCTGGAAAAAATATCCGCAAACTCCTCCAACTGCCGGGGAAATGGGCCAGAGGCTACCCTGTGGGGCCCCCAGAGTTCCCACAAGGCCGAAATAACCCATTGGTTTAAATTATGGAGGGAGAGGGAGTGACTTACGCAGAACACATAAATGCACATGGAGGAGAGAAGGTGGCTGACCCCATCCAAATTTAAAACCAAATTTCCCCTTTCCCCAGATCCACACATTCCCGCAATACAGGTGCTCTCTTTTTGTAAGTCCAAACTTCGGAACCCATCACAACTCTGGGTCTCTAACAACTTTAATTCCCTAATGCTATGCCACACTACATCCTTTACCCTTTCTCGCATCTACAGTATTTTAAGGGACTGGGACTGGGGGAGGGAAGGCAGATCGCCATTTGATAAATGGGGACGCATATTAGAAGACCCTATTTACCAGATAAGACCTTCGGGTCTACGTAAGGTCCGTAAAGAGGGGATCTGTGAAACTTGGAGGAGACCCACTTTAAAATCTTGCATAACGCATAATTATGGTTCAATCTCCCCCCAACGCCAACTGTCAGACAGCGACAATCCTGCCCCAAATGCCCAAGCCCCTAACACCAATATGTGGGATGGACTTTTGGCAATCCCTCAACGCAATCTTTTTGGGATCTCTTTGTTGACCATGTCCCGGGTCCACTGGCACCCTCAAGCTTGTTAAAAGCTATGATCTCCCGATCTTCCATTACACTAACCCCCTGACATTGCAAAACCGGGAGCTTTAGCCACCTGACACTGTTCACTCTCCCCCCCACATTATCCACATAGCAACTCTGGGGCCAAACGCTGTCTCCTATTTTTACTGGCTGAAACCACAGACCCCTCCCATGTCCCTACTGGTTGACAGCCTGAAACAATATTTGGGTGGCGGACAGAAATTTGGAAGCGGAACGCCCCAAGGAACAGCGCACTGAGAAATTTTTTAAAAGAGGAGGCCATTTATCCTCCGCATTTCTCAAATGATGAGATAAGAGACCTAATTCATCCTTCAAGTTCACGAGTTGGTACGCGAGGGAGGCTCTGACGGGTTCCCTGGATCCCTTGATCAAGGCTGACCCCCTCCTGGAAACCCAAATCAATGGCGCCTAAATTCATTGGGCCTTCCGCTAATTGTCAGATCAAAATTTCTCACCCCTAGGGGATCTATTATTATTGAGGGGAAAGCTCTTGAACGGGACCCCCCCCCAAGCCCACATGACCCACCGACACTGACTTACCATGTGAAAACGGCATGGTCCAGATGTTCCTGAAAAGAGCCTTTGAAATTTAATAATCCCCCTCATTTTCATTTTCATCTTGGGGTTTAGATAGTCTTGGTCCTTTAAACAGTCGGACTCATTAGGATGTTTTTTGTTAACTTTCTCTTCATGTCTTTTACCTTACCCTTTGGTTTATTTTAATAATTCATGTTATGACCTGCTATGCAGGAAATTACCTTCTTGTTTATTTCTCTACTGCAAAGTGTTTTGTATGAATGCTGTGTTTTCTGGCAGGTACTTTTTCAGGCAATATATACTTGAGATGCTAACCTTTTCCTCCCTAGTTGCCTGGGGTCTTTGGCAGCGAGTTTTGAAGCCAATGGCTCTCTGCCCTTAGGGAATACCTCAGTAGGGAAAAAGCAATTTTGTACATTGGTAAACTGTACTGCTTGCCACATATTTTCTGTCTTGATGTAAATTAAATGTTAAATTTTTCAAATCCCAATAAATATGTTTTTAAAAAAAAAAAAAAAGGGAAAGTCATCAATGGAAGTGAATTTTTCTTCCAGCGGGGTTCGGCAATTCTGGGAAACTCGCCTCAGATGTGTTGTAGAGTCTGTGTTCCAGTGTTGTCTGTTGATTTTGCGGTTCTGTGTGTTGTGAGAGGACCGACTGCGTCAAGGGCGGTGAAGATTGTATGGTTGTAGAAAGTGGTGGCTGCGTCCCGGGTCATTGAATGAGGAGATAGGAAAGAGGTGTAAGAGAGTCAGAGAGATGTGGAGGGTTGAGGGTTTTTTTAGATTCCTGCGGGGTCGTACTGGGTATGAGACAGGAGGACAGGTGGGGAGGAGATAGTGGTGAAGGTAAGCAGGTTTGGTCGGATTTTGGGGTGGGGGGAGTTAGAGATGTCAGATAGGGGGGAGAGGCGGGTGAAAATGAGTTTCCCTGTGGTTCCATCTTTGTGAGTGGGTCCTGAGGTCCACTGGGAGGGGACAAGGAGAGCAGAGTGAAAGGAGTTTGTTGGAAGCAGAGTGGGGGGTGTCGATTGGGGTGTTGAAGTCTCCCATGATGATAGGGGATGTTCGGGGGAAAGAAAGTGAAGCCAGGAAGCCCAAAGTGGGTCAAGAAAGGCATGTGCAGGGCCTTTGGTGATCGGTAGACAACAGCCA
>JAODAL010068120.1:0-16957 GCA_025379985.1 Phyllomedusa bahiana
CCAGCCGAAAATGGCACAATATGCTCTAGGGAAAGGGGGACGCTGCGGGGGTTTTTTCCATCGGGGGGTTTTTCCCGCGGTCCGGGCGCAAAACATCGAACATGCACATTCTTCCGTCCGGTTTCCGGACGGAATCTGTGCATGTCAATGTGGAGGGGGAGGGCTTTTTGCCGCTCATCGTGGAGAAAAACCGCCCCTCCCGCGACCGTGGCGACGGCCGCAAAACAAGTCAAATACCGGCCATCAAACTGGACAGTATTTGTCCTGTGCAGTGGGGATGCACCCTAAGTGTTTTACATTGTTTTTGTACCAAGAGTCAAGTGTTCTGCAGAAAGCTTCCAGGCTGTGTTTACCTAATATATACAAGTTTTATACAATTTTTGGAAATTATAAAAAAAAAAAAAAACACTGCAAAATGCTACAGTTTTGCCATGACGTAGTCAAGGAGCCAGATGCAAAATGGTTCCTGCTCTCAGGCCCATTCTGGCCATAAACATAAGGACAGCTACCTGCTTTGTAATACTTTGCCTGTAAGTATCTGTGATTTTTACCAAACTGCATTAAATCAATGACAGAAGCGTTGTATATGAATAGACTCTAAACTGATTTTTATGAAACACTAGCAGAATTACCCACCTTTGCACGAGTCTATTTCGTATGAGGTACATAGTACCTCTCTTTGGCTGTGATGTGGCAGTATGACAGTGGTACAGGGAGTATGAGATATATGGGGCGACATGTCCCAATGCGGCAAAAATACCCTTGACGCCATATTCTTAATATAACTGTAATATACCAAAACTAGGTGCATTGTATGCCGTACACAACACATTGCACTTACAACCACAACATTTCCGATGGGGAAACAATGTTGCTTCAGTGCTGACACTTTCAGCACTGAAAATCCGTTGTGTGAACGTATCCTTTGGCTGGGCTCACATGGTGGATTTTTGTGTTTTTAATGTGATTTTAAGGGCAGAAAAAATGCACTTGAAAAGTCATATTTTTTACAGTGCATTGATGTACTTTTTCAGTGTGGTTACTAATGTTCTGTTGTTAAAAAAAGACTATAATTGTTATTGTCTCAACATGTTGTTTCACAGAGTCACATGCAGCTTCAGACACGCACTTTCTGGTCAGGCTGTCGGTGGATCTATAGCAGCACTGACATCACACTGCTTGCACTGACTTACCTTCTTCCCACAGTGCCATGTCACCTTACCCTTATCCAATGATGATGCTTAGAACGGCTTATGCTTCTCCTAACCTGTGAATTTAGAGGTCCAGCGCAGGGAGCACAATGAAGTGATGTGATTGTGCTGAGATGTTAATAAGATGTATGTGTTTTTGGTATTTTGTAAGCTATAGGTCTAAAGGAATCGGCGACCTCAGAGAGAAATTACTTGATTGGCTTAAAATCAGTAGTCATTTTTAAGGCTCTTTAACCCCTTAAGCCCCAGGACTGAAAAGCCGTTCATGACCAGAACATCTTTTTAGTTTAAGCCTCCTTGCGTTTCAACAGTGGTAACTTATTTATTTTTTCAATGACGCAGTTGTATGAGGCCCCGTTTTCTTTGAGACGAGTTGTACTTTATTTGGGAATAGTTTCAGTTCACTTATAAATGATTGCAGAATTTTTTTTCAATTTTTTAAAAACTTTTTTTTTTTTTTTTTTTACACCATTCACATTTCATACTTAGTAACTGGTTTTGATTATTATCTACAGGTTATTTCGGTACCAATTGTGGATTCTAATTTGTGTTAGGTTTTTTTTGTGTGTAATTTATGCACAATTATTTTTTATTAAATATTGATTTTTATTTTTTTAATTTATTTTTTTACATTTTTATGTGTTTTACCTTTTTTTTTAATTACCATGGGAACTGTGGCTGTTACATTTTTTTTTACACTTAGTAAGGTATTTGCATATTCTTATATGCTATTACATTTATTATCTGTGTCAGTTGGACACAGGCAGTGATCAGGACAGCAAACAGTCTGGCCTGATCACTGGCTTGTTACACAGAAGCCCTGGGGCTACTCTAGGTCTCCAGGGATGACTGTTGCAGCCGTTCTTCCGGGCCTTCTGTCGGGTCATAGGGTGTTCAATTCACACGACAGAGCAGGGGTAAACCTTTGATTGTGCTGCGGTGATAATCTGCGGCAATCAAAGGGTTAAAGCACCAGGGAGCAGAGGGTCCCCCCTCTCCCCGGTGCTCGCAGGAGCTGCGCTTGGATCAGGACTGTCTAGTACAGCCCCGATATCAGCGCTGCTGCGGCGCCGAGCGCTGCAAACTCTGATGTCTGCAGCGACGTCAAAAGACGTCGCTGTAGACGAGCGACCTGAGATGCCCACCGTCAAAAGACAGTGGGCAGTCGTTAAGGAGTTAATAGGCTGGATATGACTTCAAGAAATTCCAGCTTCCAATACGTGGCACCAGAGACCTAGCTCTCTTTACTAAATCCTGTTTACATATTGCTCTTTTCCAGGGAGCACTGCTTGCTTCCCATAAAAGTCTCTCTGCATCTTTATGATGTTTTTCTGAAGGAGAAACCTTACCCTGCCCTCCAACCCAGAACACTGCTCTGCACTGATCATGGGCAAACACCCAAGAACAGCTCTCTGCAGATGGGAGGATCTTCCTTATGGAGGAGTTATTGGCTTGTCTTTAAATCCCTAGTCATGTTTCAAAGCTCTTTAATAGATCAGATGACTTAGAAGAGTGCTACTTCTAACAGGTGGCACCAGAGACCTAGCTCCCTCACCTAAAAAAAACTTGCATATTGTATAGAGCTAAGAAAGAAAAAATGTCAGGAAAGGTAGTTCATGAAAATAGTATTCCCCTGAGGATCTGTAACTCTAAATCAAACATCCAATGCATGTGCTTTGGATGCTCTATGTGGATAAAGGCTTTTTGCAATTTCCCTACGTAATGCCAAGATTGGTCATAGGGAATAAACAAGTACAGTACTGGGACACAATATGCAGCAAAACATCTTATAGTTACCCTTTAGCATGAATACTTACAATAAGAGATCAATAAAGCATTCTCCAACATACTGTCAGGAATCTGCAAGTAACTTGTCACTGATCAGTGCAGAAATTGTCACAAACCTCTTCCGCTCTGTTAGTCAGCCTTTGTTACATCGCTCTTTCCTTTTTGTCGAGGGAGCACTATACTTTATATAGAACGCCAAACATCTCCCTAGCCTGAAGAGCCAAAATAGGTTTTCCATCACACCACTGAGTCGATGAAAAAGCCTCTTTTTATGTAAAGTAAAAGAGCAGTGACATCTGAAAAGTATTAAAATGCATCCATCAAATAAAGTAAGCAAAAGGCAAACAGAACAATTCTCTAAAGAAAATCAAAGTCTGAAATACAATTATTACTGTAGTATTGTGCTTGGATGTAGTGTTGCTTATGGGAGTTGGTGAACACAATACAGTTCTGTATCGCATTCTCCAGGTTAGTTTGAGATGTGCTAGTTTTATTGGAAGTATTTACTGCAGTGGTTGTTGAATACTTGCATCTCTTCATATTAAATGTTATACTATATATGAAAAGATATTAAACTATATATTATGTAGTCCTATTTAATCACATGAAGGCAGATAATTTGTGCTTCACTGCCACCTCCTGGCTTTAGTACTATACTTGCTGTTTGTGACACTGCTATAGTGGTTTCATTAAACTGTACACTGCCATAACGTTATAGGAGTTGTCTCACGACATCGATTCATCTTACCCCAGTCCTGTTTTCCAGGTATCATTTTTGAATCCAGGAGTGTGTTACTGGCTACTACAGGTATGCAGGGACAGGGCCGTTCCTAGGCTAAATTGCACGAGGTGAAGAAATTTCGCTCGCCCCCCTGTAAAATAATGCGCCTAGAGATGGGCGAATTTCTCAAAAATTCGGTTCGGTCACTTCGCCGAATTTTCCAGACTAAATTTACGTTTCGGTCCGAATTACCTTCGGCAACGATCACGTTAAAAAACAGCTATTTCCTTGGCTGCCAGAGCCTGCAGGGTGCTGTAGAACGGTTGGTGCCATGCTTAATTATGCAGAGGGGCTTGGTATTGGTCTTCATATACAATGTTGTGTTTTAGTATGACACGCACCATGACTGCCGCCGCTCTTAGAATCGCTTCACTATAAATGCATGGGGCATTTGGTGGGCAAAATGACACAAAAACTGAAAGCAGGAACGTAGCTGATAAAGTCATGGCAGCAAAAGCTGGAAAAAAAACAACTGACGGAGTCAGGTGGAAACATTAGTGACAGTGGTGGATCGATTGTGTGTGGAGGTGACGGCGGCAGCCACAGCTGGATGTGGTCAAGGACTGGGCACACAATGACATTATGGAAGTGCAAAACAGTACCAGGGCGCAGAGTGGCACAATGACCCTGTGTGGGAGGTCACGGTGGCAGCAGCATGAGGTCAGGAAGTGGACAATGACAAATTATGGAGCTGGCAAAATGGAGTAGGCTCAAAGGGTGGTTACAATGACTCAGTGTGGACGGGACGGCTAGGAGAACAGCAAGCAGCATAAGTCAGACAGTGGCACAATGGAACAGTGTGGGGCCACGGCAGCAGCCACATCAGCAGCAATGAGGTCAGACAGTGGCACATGGGACAAATTCAGGATGGTGGCAAAAACAGGAGTAGGCCACAGTGTGGAGGGGACGGGCAGCAGCCACGGCAGCAGCATGAGGTCAGACCAGTGGCAAATCAATGACAACACGTGTGGACGGGCACGACAGGTATGTCACAGCTGCAAGCATCGAGGTAGGGGGAGTGTGGAACAATGACATTCTGCAGGTGGCAAATAGTTTTAGGCCACAGAGAGGCACAATGACTGAGAGCGGAGGTCACGGCGGCAGCAGTATGAGGTCAGACAGTGGCACAATGACAGAGAGTGGAGGTGATGACAGGAGCAAAAGCAGGAGGTCAGAGAGTGGAAAAATGACATTCTGGAGGTGGCAAAACAGTACCAGACCTCGCAGAGGTGGCACAATGACACAGGTGGATGTCACGGCAACAGCAAAGAAAAAAGCAACACAGCAGATGAGCACTAGAGTGGCACAATGACAGAGTGTTGAGGTGGGTGGCAATTACCAGTCCTGTAAGACGGTGTAGGCAGATGGAGAAAACTATCAGCAGATGTGTGGCATCAGGCTGGGTGGCGGCTCAGAATAGTGGCGGAGGAGGTAGTTTGAACCCCTGACTGACGCATAAGGCATTGGTGTTGTGGAAAGCTGGCGATCCACGCCTGATTCATCTGAAAAAGGTCAGTTTGTTCAACATTTACCGTGGACTAGCGGTTTCCTTGGGGGGTAAACGTTGGCCCCGCCGCACTGAATACACCCGCTATGAAGCCCACACTACTGGCAGGGCAGGAGCTTCCTCCACTGCAAAAACCTCGGCATGTGCGGCCCACATCATCATGTTTGGTGCACTGTAGTCCAGCGGATCTTCTAAATGGTGGTGGCTGAGTGCTTTCCAAGTAGGCCACAAACTGTTGGTTCAGGCGAATGCTCATTGTCCTGCTTGCTTGCTTGATGCTGGTGTCTGCCCTCATCACTTGGCGGGTGTTGGAAGCTGCTCATTAGTGACTCCAGAATTAGGTTACTGCTGATGGAGCTGGCTACTGCTACTACCCCCACCTTCCCCCAGCAGCCGCTGGGCAGTAGTTCGTGAGCGTGAGGAACCCCCGTCAGAACTGTCAGAGGAGGGACGATGCCCGCACATAGGAGGGCCAACTGATTACGGGGATTTCCCTATAGTATTTGAGTTGTCTTCCTCTCAATAGTGGGAAAAAAAGGCTCCCATTTTGGGAACGTAGCGAGGGTCCTATAGGGTGGAGAGCCAGAAGATCATCCTATGCCGGATGTGACTATTCGGGCTGTAACTAGCAGGCAAATAAGCTGAATGCGGGACATTCTGCACAAGTGACTAATAGGGGCTCCCTGCCTCCATTTCAACTGTTATACTGCCACGGTTGCTTGGGGAGTCTTCTGCCTCGGTCTTCTATCACTCCTACACCCCTCCAGTGCTCCTGCTCCTCTCTCTTGTAACATGGGTAAGAAAATCCAATCTTTTCACCAGAAATACTTCTGCTCCAATGTCTCCTCCTCCTCTCCTCCATTTCAGTCCCCAACCGGACTCATGTGGCCACGAGATGTAGTCGCCACATCTCCAAGTCCCCTTGCCCCAGACAGATTTTTCTGCATCTGTTCCAGGACATGATAGCAGTGGAATGACGTTATTAATCCCCCCCCCGGTAGCTCCTGGCGATGACAAATTAACGTGGCTCCTCGAATGCTCAACAACGGCAGGTGTCACGGCTGAGCTGCCTACTGGCTGACTACAAAGTTACACTGGGGAGTACTTCTGTTATGCCTGGGTTTCCATCAAAAAATCGTTAATGGCCTTTCTCTGTTCATCAGTCTGGTCCCAACATGTGCAGGCTGGAATTTCCAGCGGGTGGAAAACATCGCATTCAGAGCGAGTTGGGTGAGGGCCGTTCTGCCGCTGCAACTCAGAGGAGGGTGTTCCTGGCTTTGTACGAATGGATTTAATGTGCGATGAACAGTTTCCTTGCCTTTTTCAGAAATGTTGAAGATCGGTGGAAGACTTCAGGAAACTTTTTACAACCAGATTGAACAACGTGCTGCATGCAGGGCGCTATGTGGACCATCCCTCCTCGGTGCAGCGCGGACACATGTTCTCCATTGTCGTCACCATGTTCCGATTTTGCTTTGGCGCGGAGAAAGCCACACATCGATTCTTGCTGCTTGACGCGGAGCAGTTCCTCCCCTGTGTGACTTCGTTCGCCGAGGCAAGCTAGAGTGTAGACTGCGTGACAAGCTGTGCCTAACATGTGGTTATGATGGAGCTGTACTTGTGGAGGTGAGATGGTGGTGGTGGTGGAGGAGGAGAGGAGGCGGACATTGGCGCGGGTGCAGGCAGTTTGACATCGTGGAGGAGAAAGCGGCGTCCTCCAGTCCATGTTGTGGTGTGCCTGGGCAGGAAGCACATTCACCCAGTGGGCCGTAAAGGACATGTACTGCCCTGCCTGACCGTAGTTACAGCTCCAGTCTGTCCGCGCTGCCGTGTACCTTGGAAAACAAACCGATAAGCTAAGGACTGATCCACTTTCTGTTTTCTTCATATTTTTGATGTGCTGGTTACTGCCTTTTTGGGAAAGATTTACGGTCTGTGGAACTCTCCATCTCGGCTCGGGCACAAAGCCAATAGTTTCTATGAAATGGTTGCAGAGTCACCATTTGGAAAGGGTGGGACTGCAGTACCAACAACTTGGGACAGGGACACGAAAGGTCAGCTGCTGCACCTTAGGATGGTTGAAGCATACTGTTGTCTCTTTACAATCGCCTCGCTGAAGACTGCTGGCGCTATTTGAGTAGCGAGGAAGCAGGAGCATCTGGACCGGGCAGAGTGGATGTCCAAGAGAAACAGCCTGCCCTTCTGCAGAGGTGGTGGAGCATTTGTGACTGGCTGTGAAAATGGCACATGCGTGCACTGGCCGCTGCTGTGCTGCAGCGGCAGGATGGGACCACACATCTGAGCCACGTTTCTCCAAGGCCACCGGATGTGACGCTGAGTGTTGACGACAGGGCGTTGTGCGTGACAACGTTAGCTCCCTGGCCACGCTTCATTTCTGCCACTGGATTCTACATATACCCATATTCGGCTCCTACGGTGTCTTAGCAAAGAACTGCCCACACGCCGACGGTACGGGATTTTACCGCCAAACGATCCGCCAACTGAGTGTCTACTGCCGCGCTGCCTAGCTGAGACCCTGTGCACGCTACTGTCTTGGATCCTGCGAAGCGGGTTTTCTACCCGTGGCGCTGGCTCCCCGCTCACACTGTTACTGGCGACCCTGCTGACTCACGGTAACACAAACCACTTGCTGGCTGCGTCCGCAGCTGTCGCGCAAGCTGACGCCCTCTTCTCCTGACGATGATGAAGCCTTGCTTCACCGGCTCCAAGTAGCGGTCGGCTTCATCATCTATATATTTGTGTTCATCGTCACTACGTCCTCTTCACCAGGTCCTTGTAAGCCGAGAGGCTGACCTCTCCCACTGACCTCCCATGCCACTCTACACATCTATTACTTTGCCGCCATACTGCAAGATGCTGGGGGATATTGGACCCATTTCTTCGATTGCCAAGTAGCTGCTGTCTGCCCTCCCAAATGGTTAATCCTCGCTATATAGTTGGCGCTGAGCCAGACCTCATAGTTGATCCCTGCTGAGGGAATGGATGGGACAGAGGCGTGGCTGTGGAAGGTGTGGTCCGCTGACCGCTCACGGGACATGCCAACTAAGGTTGTGTTGAGGTTCCCACACTCTAGGCTGGGGTTGTCATGATGTCATCTGGGAGGAAGAGGGTGACCTAGTCAACCAATCAAGAACCCTTGGTGTTGCTGATACATTCACACGGCCGCTAGATGACAGCGGCAGTTGTGGCCTCACGAGTGACCCTGCTGCGACGTCCCCTTGCTGTGCTGCGACTGTGCCCGTTCAGAAATGTTTGTGCCACTGCCATCGCGTTGCAGATCCTGCCACCTCTCTGTCTGACATACTGTTTGTTCTAAAATGTACAGACCATGTTGATGATAGCATCTGTATATGATAAATATACTACATGTTTTTGGACTCCAAATGAACCGTAAAGCTTGGGTAACCTTGGATATTAAATTGCGCATCCACAATTGGCAGGAATAAATAATAAAATATAAAAAAAAAATTATAAAAAAAAAAAAAAATTTACTTGTATGTGTCGTTTACAAGCACTGTGGTGTTTTTACTAAATGTAAAAGCACAACAGGTCTTATTAACTTCGATTGTGAATTTATGCTACAAGAAAAATATGTATATATTTCGGTGTTGAAAATGACGTTTATTTTTGTCAGCACAGCAGCAAAACAAACGCTAATTAACCCTCGGACGTAAATGCGCAATAGGAATGAGCCACCACAAACTAGTTGTTTGTAGCGTGGTACAATGGGTGTTATTCCTCTACGCCACCACAACAAGAGATAAATTGTTAATAACTTTTGTTGTGTATTAGGTACCAAAAAATATATTTTATTTGGCGCTGAAAAAGACGGTTTATTTTTGTCAGGGCACAGCAGCAAAACATACGCTTAATTAAACACACTGGATGTAAATGCGCAATAGAATTTCGAGCACCACAAACTTGTTGCTTGTAGCGTATTACAATGGCGTATTATTTTCTACGCACACAACATGAGAATAAATTGTAAATTAACTTTGCTTGTGAATTAGGCTACCAAAAAAAATATAGTATATTTTGGCGTTGAAAAAGACGGTTTATTTTTGTCAGCTAACTAGAAAAACAACTCTTTATTAACCCCTGGATGTAAATTGCGCAATTGAATTGAGCCACACAAAATAGTAGCTTTGTAGATGTTGCAATGGTGTATTTTCTACGCCACAAAACAAGAGATAACATTTGTAATTAACCTTTGCTGTGATTAGGGCTTCCAAAAAAAAAATTTATATTTGGCGTTGAAAATGACGGTTTATTTTTCGTCAGACACACCAGCCAAAAAAACGCTTATATTAACCCTGGATGTAAAATTGCGCAATAGAATGAGCACACAAACTAGTAGCTTTGTAGCGTGTTACAATGGCGTATTTTCTTCGCCAACTACAAGAGATAAAATTGTAATTAGCCTTTGCTTTGTGATTAGCACCAAAAAAAATTTATATATTTGGCTCGTTGAAAAAGTCGGTTAATTTTGTCAGCACACAGCGAACAACGCTTTAATTAAACCCCTGATGTAAAGTTGCGCATTAGAATTGAGCCACCACAATTAGTTGCTTTGTAGGTGTTTCAAGGGCGTATTTTCTACGCCACACAACAAGAGATAAAATTGTAATTAACCTTTGCTTGTGAATTAGGCTACCAAAAAAAGAAAAATACTTTTTTGAGCGTTGAATAGACGGTTTATTTTTGTCAAGCACCCAGCAAAACACGCTTAATTAACCCATGGATGTAAATTGCGCAATAGAATGAGCACCACAAACTAGTGTGCTTTGTTTGTAGCGGTTACAATGGCGTATTTTTTCGCCACTCACAAGAGATAAATTTGTAATTAACCTTGCTTGTGAATTAGGCTACCAAAAAAAAATTTCTATTCTTTTGGCGTTGAACAAAGACGGTTATTATTGTCGCACCACAGCATAAACAAAGTTAATTAACCCCTGGATTGTGTAATAACTTGCGCTATAGAATGGAGCCACCTATCAAACTAGTAGCTTTTGTAGGTGTTGTTACAATGGCGTATTTTCATACGCCACTCCAACAAGAGATAAAATTGTAATTACCTTTGCTGTGTGAATTATAGGTACCAAATAAAAAAATATATATATTTGGCGTTAAAATGACGGTTTATTTTTGTCAGAACACCAGCAAAACAACGCACTTTAATTAACCATGGATGTAAATTGCGCAATAGATTTGAGCACCACTTAACTAGTTGCTTTGTAGCGTGTTACATGGCGTATTTCTACGCACACAACAAGAGATAAAATTGTAATTTAACGTTGCTTGTGTATTAGGCTACCAAAAAAAAATTTATATATTTGGCGTTGAAAAAGACGGTTTATTTTTGTCAGCACACCACGCAAACAACGCTTAATTTAACCCGGATGTTAATTGCGCAAATAGAATTGAGCCACCAACTAGTAGCTTTGTAGCGTGTTGCATGGTGGTCTTTCTACGCCACACACATGAGATAAATTGTAATTATTAACCTTTGCTTGTTGAATAGGCTACCAAAAAAAATTTATTTATTTGCGTTGGAAAAAGATGGTTTATTTTTGTCAGCACACCATACAAAACAAACGCTTAATTAACCCCTGGATGTAAATGCGCATATTATAGAATTGAGCCACCACAAACTAGTAGCTTTTGTAGGCTGCTTACAAGGGCGTATTTTTCTCTACGCCACACAACAAGAGATAAAATTGTAAATAACCTTTGCTTGTGAATGTAGGTTACCAAAAAATATATATATATTTGGCGTTGAATAAGTCGGTTTATTTTTGTCAGCACAGCAGCAAATCAACTATTAATTATCCCCTGGATGTAAATTGCGCAATAGAATTGAGCCACCACAAATAGTAGCTTTGCAGCGTGATTACTATGGGTATTTTCTACGCCACACAACAAGAGATAAAATTTGTTAATTAACCTTTGCTTGTGAATTTAGGCTACCAAAAAAATATGAATATAATTGGCGTTGAAAAAGTCGGTTTTTTTTTGTCAGCACACCAGCAAAACAAAGCTAAATTAACACAGGGATGTAAATTGCGCAATAGAATTGAGCCACCACAATCTAGTAGCTTTGTAGCGTGTTACAATGGCGTATTTTCTACGCCACACAACAAGAGATAATATGGTAAATTATCCTTTGCCTTAGTGAATTTAGGGTACCAAAAATATATATATATTTGGCGTTGATAAAAGACGGTTTATATTTTGGTCAGCACAGCAGCAAACAACGCTTAATTATACACCCTGGATGTAAATTGCGCATTAGTATTGAGCCACCCCAACTAGTTAGCTTTGTAGCGTGTTACAATGGCGTATGTTCTACGCCTCACTCAAGAGATAAACATTGTAATTAACTTTGCTTGTGAAATTAGGCTACCAAAAATATATATATATATTTGACGTTGAAAAAGAAGGTTTATTTGTGTCAGCACACAGCAAAACATCGTTAAATTAACCCCTGGATGTAAAGTGCGCAATTAGAATTGAGCCACCACAAAAACTAGTAGCTTGTGTCAGCGTGATTGTTAACTATGGGAATTTTCTAGGCACCACAACAAGAGATTAAATTGTAATTAACCTTTGCTTGTGAATTAGGCTACAAAAAAATATAATATATTTGGCGTTGAAAAAGACGTTTTTTTTGTCAGCACAACCAGCAAAACAACGCTTAATTAACCCCTGGATGTAATTGAGGCAATCGGAATCTGAGCTGCCAAAACATAAGTGGTATTTGTATTGTAAAATGCTGTTTCTTTAAATGAATTACAACAGGTAAACTGGATTAATCCACTTGGATATTGAATGTATATGCAGCTGCCAGTGGACGCACACTGGATTTCAGGATCAATTACCCAAAAATCAGAATAGAACATTCAGAGAACAGTCTCTGAGGACAAGCTTGAAGACACCCACAAAAATCGCTGTGTAAATCATTTCTTCAGAAAGCGCTATCACCCGCAGCAGCTCCTTCCCTGTCAGTTACAGTGAGAGGAGTGTGAGATACCCAGCGGCGCGCTCGGTTCTTATATAGTGCGGTGACGGTCACAGAATTCCAGCGGGTCTCTGATTGGCTTCATCTTGCCAATGTCATGCTGGCTTTGCCTTCTTCCTCCCGTGTTGCTTTGACCCTTGTAACGCCATGTGCTCGACAGCCATTTTATCAATGAAAAGCACACTACGTTCCCCGCGAATCACCCCAAATTCGATTTCGTTACAACCGAATTTTCTGAAATTCTAAAGAATTCCCCTTCGTTGAATCGATTCGCCCATCCTAAAAGCGCCCCAAGCAAAACAGTGCCCACCAGATAACTGTCCCCTGTAGCCATGTAAAACCCACCTTTAACCAAATAGCCCTACCACATAGTTGCCCTGGCCAATCGTTGCTTCTGGGCCCCTGATATTCCCCTGTTTCCCTGTAATACCCCATTAACCCGACGTAGCCACAGTACCCACGTAGTTGCCCCCGTAGCCCTTTGTAAACCCCAGCAGCCTGATGTTGCCCCGTAGCCTATATTGCCCCCCTTTTACCAGCTGCCCCCTGTAGCCATGGCCCCAGTAGCCACAGCCCCTTGTAGCAGTGGCCCCCCCCGTGCCCGTGGCCCCCGTTGTGCCTGTGGGCCCTTTGTAGCCAGTTCCCCCGTAGCCAGTGGCCCCCATAGCCAGTTGCCCCCTTAGCCAGACCACCCAGTAGCCCTTGCTCCCCGTACCAGTGGGCCCCCCTTTTAGCCATTTTGCCCCTTTTTAGCTAGTTGCCCCCCTGTAGCCAGTGTCCCCCGTAAACCAGTGTCCCCCTTTGCCAGTTGCTCCTGTACCATGGCCCCTGAGCTAAGATTTTTTAAAAAAAATAAAAACTCAATTACCTTTCCAGGATCCCTGCAGCGCTCCCCTCCAGAGCCGGCATTTAGTGTAAGCGGGCCCGACGCATACACCGTTTTCCTCATCCCGGTGTCTCCTGGTTGGCCCGGGGGCCGAGGTCGAGGGGGGATGGTAAAAGCCCCTGTGCCCCCTGCAACCGCTGTGTATGTACAGACGCTGATACAACAGGGGGGGGGAGGAGGGGAAATTTTCCATCTGCTCCTCCCTGTACGGCAGCTGCCCCCTAAGTGTATGCAGCGCCGGGAGTAAGAGGCTAAAGGGAGGGCGGCGAGGGGCCCTAGGAAGGCCCCGTGCAGGGCGAGCTGCTGAGGGCACCAGGTCTGTAGCTATGCAACCATGCTGGCGCCCCCTTTAGGAGAATCGAAAGGTCGGTAGCTATAGCAACCTGAGAAGCTGATAGCCAAACAAGAGGGGGTACTGGAAAGATAGGACATGTTAAAGGACACATATTGAAAATTTACTTGTTTTTTAAGATCGCAAAATAAAAGCAATTTGAGTGGGACAAAACCCCTTTAAGATCACTTGCCTAATATTGTGCCATTAAAACACCCCATAAAGTCACAAATGCCACAAAACCTTTAAAAGGTGTCTTGTAGTAACCGTTACCAAACACTAGTACCATTGGCATCAGATTCTTGAAACTGCGAAGGACCTCCATGAATCTAGTATTTTTTTCACCACATCCACAAATGCTTGATTGATTGGAGTTTTTGAAGGTCAAGTAAATACCTCAAACTGTACCTCATCATCTTCAATTGCTCCTCTATCTAGCTCCTGTGCACATCATCGAAGCTTTCATTGGTGGCCAGGGCACTCTAACTGGTCCATGGCTATGCAGCTCTACAAACAGCAGTGCAGCCTCATTCACCCATTATCTCCTAACTCGGGGAAACAGAGGTAATCAAGCTCTCCTATGAGGGGGGAATTTCAAGCTATTTCAGTGCAAAAAACATGTCCTGTAAGATGCCGTGTGAACATATCCAAACACTATCATGTTATTTGGCCCGCATGATGAATTCTGGACTAAAAATAAATAAAAAAACAATGCCAGACTTGTTTATTTTTGTTCATCCAGCTGCACTGAAAATAGAATAAGAAGCGATCAAAAAGTTATATGATGACCAAAATTATACCAATGAAAAGGGCAACTCATGCACCAAAAATCAAGCCCATACACAGCTCTGTCAACATAAAAGTATAAAAGTTACGGCTATCAAAATATAGTGATGCAAAAACATGATTTTTTTTTATTGTGTAAAAGTATTACAGTACAGCATAAAAATATAGATATAGATTTGGTATTAGTGCAATCCTATCAGCCCATATAATATGGCATTTATGCTACACGGTGAGCACTGTAAAAATTAGCAAACATCACATACTTCAGTATTTTGTTCCTCTTAAAAAAATGGATTAAAAAATGGATTAAAAAGCAATTGAGAAGTCATATATCCTCCATAATAACACCAACAAAAATGTCAACTCACCTAAAAAAGGCAAGACTTTAATCAGCTCCGTCAACAGAAGGATTAAATAAATTATGGCTTTCTGAATATGGCGTTGTAAAAACATTTTTAACTGTTTTTACTGTGTATTAGCAGTAAAAAATAGTTATAAAAATTATAAATTTAGTATTGCTGTAATCGTATTGACCTGCAAAGTAAAGTTCACCACACAGCACTATGAAAAATAAAAAAACAGTAACAGGATTACTGCATTCTGTTCATCCCATTACACTAAAATGGTACCAAATGAAAAACTCAATTTATCCTAACAAAAACAAGCCCTTACACAGCTTTGTACATAGAAAAATAAAAATGTATGGTTCTCAGAATATGGCGATAAAAAGCAACATATTTTTTAAAAGCATTGCTATTGTGCAAAAGTAGAGAAACATTTAAAAAACTGTCTCTGCCTACTGCATCACTTCCCTCCTTCTGCCAACACTGGGAGACTGAGCTCGGACTCTCCTTCACCTTACCACAATGGAAGCGATCCTTTCAACTAACTCATAAAGCGGCTTTCACTTCTAGGCACCAGGAGACTTGTTACAAACTCCTGACCCGGTGGTACAGAGTCCCTTCGGTCTTACATTGTTGGTACCCATCGGTCCCTGATGTTTGCTGGAGATGCGGGAAGGAGAGGGGGACCCTGTCCCATGCCTGGTGGGGATGTTCCCTAATTAGAGGTTTTTGGCTATCAGTCCTTGAAGTAATCGAGGAGGTTACCGGGGATTCGATCCCCAATTCGCCAGAGGCATTACGCCTCTTTATGTTTCCCATGCCAGTCAGTAAATTTAAGAAGTCTCTCCTTAAACATTTACTACAGGCAGCTAAAACAGTAATACCAAGGAGGTGGAAATCTTCCGTTCCCCCATCTCTTGAGGATTGGTTTGCGGAGATCAGTTATATACAGAGAATGGAGGAACTCATTGCTCGGACCCCTGAGCAGTCGGATAAATTTAATAGAACCTGGGCCAGTTGGCTTTTCTTTAAAAATTCTCCGCTGTACCTCTCCATTACTTGCTAGTTAGTGTACTGACTAACGTGACTCTATGGGTTACCTACTCTCCCCTCTCCCCCCACTTTTTTTTCCTTCTCTCTCTCTCTCTCTTCCCCCTCCTCTCTCTCCTATCTCCCCCTTGCGTGATGTTGTGTGTGATCCCTGTATATAGTCTATTGTTTTCCTGTTATTCCTGTATGGTTTACCGCTCTACAATTTGACTGGCTCATGCCCTCCACATGAACCATATCATGTATGTTGTATTAGCTTTCCATTGTAGCTTTTATTCATCTGCTCATCATCTAGGTGATAGCAGTGTTTCCCCTCATTATTACTGTACTTTGTATTTTTAAATGCATATGTTGGATTCATCTTTTTTCTTTGATACCTGGTTGTTTGCATATGGCATTGTTTATTAATAAATCTTTCTTAATATGAAAAAAAAAATTGTATAAATTTGGTATGGTCGTAGTTATACTGACCTGCACAGTGCTAAAGTGGAGAACATAGCAAATACATAAACAGGTAGACAAAATTGTTGGTACTCTTCTGTTAAAGAAAAACCCAAAATAGTCACTGAAATAACTGAAAACTATCAAAAGTAGTAATGAATTTTAATTTACTGAAAATCTTCTAATAAAAACCTGACACTGGGAGCCCTAGAAAAGATTGAAAGTTATTTGACCATAGAGACAGGTTAAACTTAGGTGCGTCCTGTAATTATTGATTCAAACTTGTAATCAGTCTGTCTGCTTATATAAAGTGTAAAAAGTAGTCACTGTGCTGTTTGGTACATGTTCAGTGTGATTCATTCCATAATACCAAAGGAAGCTAAGAAGAGAGTTGTTTATGGAGATTAGAAATAAAATTATAGAGAAACATGTCAAAGGTAAAGAATATAAGATCATCGCCAAACAGCTGGATGTTTCTGTTACTACTGGTGCACATATTATTTAAAAATTTAAGGTCAATGGGACTGTAGTCAGCCTAGCTAGACATGGCCACACAAGGAAAATTGCTGACAAATTTAAGAGACAGATATTACGAATGGTGACCAAAGAGCCCAGAACAACTTTCAAAGAGATTAGAGGTAAACTCCACGGTCAAATTATATCAGTGTCAGTACTATCTGTCGTTGTCTCTGCCAAAGGTTTAAAAAAAGGCCCCAAAATTTTTTTTTCCCCCGGTGGGGCGGCTTGAAAACGTTTCCCCCTGGCCCTTTTTTTTTAAACATTTTCATTTTTG
>JAODAL010068121.1:0-16957 GCA_025379985.1 Phyllomedusa bahiana
AGTGCATTATGTGAAAATTTAATTTTTAAAAAATTTTTTTAATATCATGCTAAAAAACGCAAAAGGATTAAAGTAAGCAAATGAAACATAACGGATTCGTTCTATCCCAAGCCTTTTTTTTTAAAATTTGACGTACGCTAATAGGGGAGATTGAGGAAGCTCCACGGGAAGGTTTAGACGCCAATACAAAAAATAACAACGGCACCACTGTTTTTTTTGCAAGATGGGTTTCCGCCACGTCATGGCCCTTCCTGCCCCCAATACCAATCCCGGGCAGGTTTTCTTTGCCGAAAAGCGCCCTGCCCGGCCAGCCACGTTCATCTAAAATTTCAAGCGCTTTGTTTGCATCTGGTCGGGGAAAATCCATCTGACCACCGACACAGGGACTAGTAAGCACGGCCAAAGGGGCCACTATATCTCTGTGAAGCTCACGGTGACTGGGTGGATGTCTCTGGGGTGGGTTGGCTCTCAGGCTGGGGCCACGCTCTTCAAACCGCGGGGAGGTGCGGGTTCTTTCCCCCAAGGCCCTCGGGTGGCATACTGCCCAGAGAAACCAGGCCGGTTGAAATTAACCTTCTTGGAGCCCCGCCCACACAAGGTCAACGGGGAGGCTATCCGCAACGAGACCGACGCTGGCGGGGTGACAAGAACCTTGTGCAGGCTAGAGGTGTGCATAACGGTCGAAATCTCGGGTCCCCCTTTTAAGATGGTAGTTGGAGCACATCCTCTGCCTGGGCCAGTCATAAACCCTTTGTCTCCAGAAATTTCAAAAAGCCTATCCGGGCTGGCTGCCTGCGGGAAGGCTCCGGTCTGAGTTCCCCCCTTTCCCCCCCCCCGTTCCCCACCCTGCTTCGTCCCCCCGGGCTGGTTCAGCTCGCTGGGTTTTCCCCCGTCAACCATCCATGTTGATGGCAACAGCTGGAATTCCACCCCCCACATGCTCCAGCGATTGTGGCCCGCAGCGCAATCCCCTTACGCAGTACGAAGTGCCACATGGCCTGACAAGCAGGGGTGCGGACCTCGGTGTTACCACCGAGATTTGGGCAGGGGAAAGAGCTCCACAAATTTTGAAATTTTGAAAAAACAACCAAATGGTCATGCAGAAAAATGCCCTTTCACATGAGCTTTGTGGTGTTAAGATGGGCAAATTTTTTTCAAAAATTCGATTCGCGCTTTCCCGTTTTTTCCGACAAAATTAGTTTGGGCCTTTACTTCGGAATAAATCGTTTAAAAAAACACTTTTTTCAGGCGCAAGAGCCTGCAGGGTGCTGAGAACTTGGGTGCCATGTTTAAAATACAAGGGGGCTTTTTTGGCTTCATAAATGTTTTGTTTTAGTTACAAAAAACATATGACTGCCGCCCCCCTCTTTAAAACGCTTAACTTAAAATTCCCTGGGCACTTTAAAAGGCAAAACTGACCAAAAAAATGAAGCGGGGAAGTAGCCGATAAAGTAAGGCCGACAGGTGAAAAAAACAACTAGGCTCAGTTTGCAACACAGAGCCACAGCAGGGGGTCAGAGATGGGGACAAAACATTCTGGAGGGGGGCAAAAACGGAGTAGGCCACAGATTTTCACAATGACAAATGTGTAGGTCACTGCGCACTAGGTCAGACATGGGACAAACATTTTGGAGGGGCAAAAAAAGTAGGCCACAGATGGGGACAATGAACAGTGTGTAGGGCCAGCACACCACAGCAGCGCAGAGGGCAGACAGTGGGCACAATTACATTCTGGAGTGGGAAAAACAGAGTAAGCCACAGATGGGACAATGACAGAGTGGTTTGGTCATGGCCACCACACCCAGCAAAGGTCAGACAGGGGGACATGAAGGTTTAGGTTTCGGCACACCACACAGCGCTTAGGTCAACATGGCACAAAGACATTCTGGAGGGGCAAAAAAAGGGGTAGGCCACAAGTGGGAAATACAGAGAGTGGAGGAGGCAGCACAGCATTTAGGTCAGACAAATGGCCAAGACTTCTTTGGGGGTGGCAAAAAGTTGTAGGGCCACAGAGTGCACAGAAGAGTGTGGAATCACGGCAGGGGGCAAAAGCACAGCATGAGGGCAACGTGGCACAAGACATTCTGGAGGTGGGAGAAAAAGGGGTTTCCACAGAGCGGCGCAATAACAGGTGTGTAGTCACGGCAGCAGCCACAGCACACATGAGGCAGACGTTTTAAAAATGAAAAATCTGGAGGGGGCAAAAACAGGGGTAGCCACAGAGTGGCCAAAGGGCAGAGTGTGAGGTCACGCAGCAGCCACACAGCACATGGGTCAACAGTGGGACAATGACGCATGTAAGGTCCGGCAGCACCACAGCAGTGATCCAGACTTAGGTTGCTGCTGATGGATCGGACTGCTTCTACCCCCCCTACCTTCCCCCCCAGCCACGGCAGAAAACAGAGCGCTGAGGAACCCCCCTCGGGACAGCCAAGAGGACATGCTGCACAAGGCAGGCCAATGACTACGGGGATTTCCCTATAGTATTTGGTTTGTCCTCCCTCTCAGCATGGGAAAAAGGCCCCATTTTGGACCGGAAACGGGGGTCCAATAGGGTGGGGAGCCAGAAGTCATCCCTCGCCGGGGTGGGACTTTCGGCGTCCTACCAGGCAAATTAGCATGCGGCGGGCACTGCACAAAAGACTCCGAGGGGCCCCTGCCCCCATCCCACGATAAACGACGGGTTTTCTTGGGTCCCTCTGCCTCTCTTCCTTTTCTCCCTCTACCTCCTCCAGCTGCTCCTGCCCTCCTCTTCCGTCACCCGGGGAAAAAATCCAAACATTTCACCCCCAAAAAGCTTCTGCTCCAATGTTCTCCTCCTCCAGTTTAGTCCCCACCGGGGCTCATGGGCCCGGAGTAGTCGCCACGTCTCCAATCCCCCCCAGACGATTTTTTTAGCATCGTTTTAGGCATGAAGCATGGAATGATGTTATTCATCCCCTAGTCCCCCCCGGGGGCTGCAAATAACGGGCTCCTTTAATGGGCCTCAGCAAACGGGAGGGGTCACACTGAGCCCGCCACTGGCGACATCAAAGTTACCAGGGGAGTACCCGTCCCCTGGACTCAAAAAATCGTTAATGGCCTTTTTCTGTCATACAGTCGGTCCAACAGTGCAGGCGGAAATTTCCAAACGGTGGAAACATCGCATATCAGCGGGTTTTGGGGGGACCCCTTTTTGGCCCCATGCAACTCGAGGAGGGGTTCCTGGCTTTGGGAATGGATGAATCATGCACAGTTTTCCGGGCCATTTTAGAATCTTCTGGATCGGTGGAAGACTTAAAAACCTTTTCACAATCAATTGAACACGGCGCCAGGCAGGGCGCTTGCCCACCCCTCCTCGGTGCAGCGCGGACACCAGTTCCTCCATTTTCCATCACCAAATTTCCGTTTTGCAGTTGGGGCGGAAAAAGCCACAATCGATTTCTTGCTGCATGAGCGAAGCAGTTCCTCCCATTGTTTACTTTGTTTTCCCCAGGCAACCAGGGTAAGAACTGGTGACACCCCTGTGCCCTACACAGTGGTATGAGGAGCAGCACTTTTGGAGGTTGAGATGGGGGTGGGGGGTGGAGGAGGGGGAGGCGGACATTGCCAGGGGCAGCAGTTTGACAACGTAAAAACGTTGTTTTTGGGGGCCGGGGAGGAAGCACATCCCCAATGGCCTAAAAGGCCCTGTATGGCCCCACCGTAGTTACAGCTCCAAAATCCCGCTCCGGCACCTTGAACAAACCGATAACTCAAGGGCTGGCCCCCCTTCTTTCTACATATTTTTTAAGTGCTGGTACGCCTTTTTGGGAAAAAAAATTACAGCTTTTAACTCTCCATCTCGGCTCGCACAAGCCCTTAGTTCTCTAAACGGTGCAGATCCACCATTTTGGGAAAAGGGGGGGACTGCAGTACCAACAACTTTGGGCAGGGGCCATCACTTCGCACTTTTGGAGGTTGATGCATACTGTTTCTCTTTGCAAACCCTCTTTCGAAAAACCGCTGGGCGCCAAAGATAGCAGGAGAGGAGCATCTGGGCCGGGAAATGATGCAAAGAGAAACCCTCCCTTTTGCAAAGGGGGTGGGGCTTTGACTGGCCCGCAATTGGGATGCGTGCCCCTGGCGCTGCTGCTGCAGCGGCAGGGTGGACCACCACACTGACCACGTTTCTCCCAGGGCCACCGGATGGTGATGCTGATGTGTTACGAGGGCCCTGTTTTCCAACGTAGCTCTCTGGCCATGCTTCACTGTCTGCCCACAATCACATATACCCATTTCGGCTCCTCCGTGTCTTGCAAAAAACTGCCACAACCCCCAAATAGCGATTTTACCGCCAACGCTCCGCACGAGTGCTACACCCCGTTGCCTCCTGACCCCCTCTGCACTACTTTTTTGGGACCTGCGAAGGGGGTTTTTTCTACCCGGGGGCCTTTTGGGCTCCTCCCTCACCTGCTGCTCCCCCTGCTGACTAAATGCCACCAACCCACTTGGGGGCTGCCCCGCTGCCTGCTCAAAGCGACCCCTCTTCTCTTACGATGAGAAGCCCTTGCTTCACCCGGGCTCCCAAGTGCGGTCGCTACATCATCATCATTTTTGTTCATCGTCATCGTCCTCATCACCGTCTTGGTATCAGAGTCTGACCACTCACAACATGCCCCCCATCCACTCTCCACATCAAACTTTCCGCCTACTGCAAAAGCAGGAAGTTGTCCCCATTTCTTCACTGCCAAATACTGCTGACTGCCCTCCCACCCCGTTGTATAGTGGCCTAGCCCAGACCACATAGAAATCTCTGGCTGAGGGGTCCGGGGTGGGACAAGCGGGGTTAGACAGGGGGGGCCCTGACCCCCTCCCCGGGACATGCCAAATAAGGGTTTTGCTGACGTTCCCACCCCACCTTGGCGGGGTTTCATCTGGAGGAAGTGGGGGACCTAGTCAACCAACAAGAACCCCTTAGGGTTTCTGAACACACACCCGGGCCCCTAGAATTACACCGGGTTTCTGGCCTCACCGAGTGAAACCCCCGCTGCACGTCCCCCTTCTGTTCGCGACCTGGGGCCTTCTCCAGAACGTTGTTTCCACTTGCCAGTTTGCATGTGAAAGACCTCCACCCTTTTTCTGTCTGACATACTGTTTTGTTTTAAAAAAGTACAGACTCTTTTTAACTAAGATAAACTGTAAGAATTTATAAATACACAAACCCCGTTAAATTTGGGCCCAAAAGGGGCCCACTAACAAGCTTGGGGAAACCCCTTGGGTATAAATTGGGACTCCACCCAATTTGGCCCGGAAAAAAATTTTTTCCCTTTTTGTGCCGTTTTTAAAAAAACTTTTGTAAATTTTTCTGAAAATAAAAACACAAACAGACTTTAATTTAAACCTTTGAAAATGAAAATTTTGCTACAGGGAAAAATTTTTTCTTTGGGGTTTTAAAAAAAAAATTTATTTTACTGAAAACAAATGCAAAAAATAGTTAGTTAACCCTTGGATGTAAAATTTGCGCAAAAAAATGTGCTGCCAAAAAATTAAACCAAACTTTGTAGCGGGTTTTAAAACCCGGGGGTATTTTACGGGGAAAAACAACAACAAAAAACTTTGGGAATTAACCTTTATATGAATTTTGCTACAACCAAAATAATTTTTTCTTCCGGGAAAAACAATGTTTCTTTTTACGAATCAAAATGCAAAAAATACTTAGTTAACCCTTGGATGTAAAAATTTCGCAAAAAAATGTTTTGCCCAAAAATTTCCCCCTTTTTTAAACGTGTTTTAAAAAGGGGTGTATTTTACGGAACACAACAAAAGAAAAAATCGAATTAAAACCCTTTGGATAAGGAAAATTTTGGAAAAAGGGTGTTGGGGGGCTTTACCAAAATTGGGGGGTCACCCGTTTTTTCCTGGGATTCCCAAAACACGATCCCGGGGAAAAATTTACGGCCGAAAAGAAACCCGATCAGGGCACAAAAGTTCTGGATCAAAACCCCATTCATGTTCCAAGGGAATTCTTACAAGACAAAACCTTACACACATATTTGTATAAAATGTAATTTAAAAAAAAGCGCAGGCGCAATAGGAAAGAGGAACGGATGTTTTCCCTATTTAGGGGGAGCCCGTTTAATAAAATTTTATTTGGGCCAAAATTTGGGCTCGGGGAAAAAACCTCTGGGATTGCCCTCAGCCAAAATTCAGTCCCAAAAACCCTTTAAAACCCAAAAATTTAGGAAAGGGGGACAAATTACCGAAGGCAATCTTGAGGAAACAAAATAAAAAAGGGTCACATCCTGAGCCCCTCTTAAACTTTCATAATTGCTGCCCCTCAATTTTTCCCCCCAAAAAGGGTTCTGCTCACGGGAAAAACCTTATAAGGAGAAAAAACTTGGGGTTACATAATTATACAAAACACAATATTGATTCCAAAACCCCTTACCTTCACAATCCCCCCTAAAAACCAAGATTTTTTTTCCACTGTCCCAATTTGTCCTTCCTGAAACAAAAGAAAAAAGCAAAAGGCCTTTGGAAACTCTCACACGGGGGGTAAGGGGGTGGGGGTTTTCTTCAGAAAATTTTGTGAAAAAACCCCCCCAAAGGGGTAAATTTCAACCCCAAACACCCAGTGACCTCCCTAAAAAGTGTTTTTTTTTTCCCCTTTCTGCCCCTTAAAAATCAGAAAATTAACTCTTTTTTCAAAACTTTTTGGGGGTCGGGGGTAAGAGGGGTTTTTTTGGTGTCCTTTCATCACACATCAGAGTCTCCGGGTTCGTCCCAAAAGGGAAAGGGTTCCTGGGGCCCCTTTCCCCGCCCCTATCCTGGCCCCCTAAATTTTTTAGAGGGGAAGGGCAGCAACACAGTACAAACATAGACCACCAGTAAAAACTAGTAGTACCATCCCCCACCTGCTGAAACCAGCGCTTCCACCTCCAGCCCAAATCAGTCGGGCCCAAGGGGGGCCCAAAAAATGTCCCACCCCCCTTTTCTCCTTAATTCCTTGGACAAAAACTTTATTTTAAATTGGGCGATATGTTTTTTTCCTTCACTCCTGGTTTGTCATTATATAGTGCAGCTTTTCTTCCCCCTATCATGCCAAAAAACACCCCCTTTTCTCAGCCACCCCATGTCATGGAATGGGTTTCTGTAAGGTAAACCAGTATTGGGGCCCCAAATTTCTTCATAGACTCCCTAAAACCCATCTCTACTGAAAAATTAAAAAACCCTTTTGGGCTTTTATAATAAATTTTAATTAATCCAGCCCTACTTACCTTATTAATTTTGAACTTGGGGAATGGGGGAAAGCGAAGCCTGCAGCATTTGATCAGCGTTTTAAACCCCTATTGGGGACCCCCCTTGGCACCCCAAATAGAATCTATATACACATTGGGGTTTTCCCCCGGGGAATACTGGGGTTTGCTCGTCCTCCCGCTTGGGGGTCCTAGGGGGGGGGCTGGATTCCAGGGGAAAGGGCCTTGAAGGTCAGGGAAATTTAAAATTAATGTACACTGACCCTTCCAGGTAGCTGGCAACCCACTTCTCTTTTTTCCCATTCCCCACACAACCAAAGGGCCATCCGGGAGAGTCCCAGTGAGTTTCACCAGTTTCCCCCATTTGGCAGGTTAACCTGGCAAAATCCGGCCGGGAAGACCCCCCATGATCCCTTTTCCCGTCTGAGTATTGGGGGAGAGAGACAAGTGTATTTTCCCAGGAGTTTACCCACACCACCCCAGGTGGGTCTCATTTTGGGTTTTAAAAACTTACAAGGGGAAACAAGCCCCCTACATTCGGAACCATTTTCCCTTTTTTTTTTAAACAGGGCTAAAATTTAAAACTCTGCATTATCTGCGAAACCCTTGGTAATGGGGGTGTTTTTCCAAGGGGGGGGTTTTGGTTTCCCCGGCCGGGCCCAAACCCCCAAAACTTTTAGATTATGGGCCCGACTGTGTATTTTCCCCCATTCACCCCAAAATTTTTTTTCCGGGGAGAAATTTGGGTTTTTCCCAAGAAAAAACACATCCCCCCACTGCATTTTTTGGGATTGGACTATTTCCCTTCACGGTTTTCCCCTGGGGATTTTTATTTCCCATTTGGGGAAACAGGGGAAATGGCGGGATGGGTTGTTTTTTAAGATCTTTAATTTCTATCACCCCTACTTCCCCGGGTTAAAACCGGCCCGGGTATACACCCCAAAAGAAAATATTTTCCCCATGTCCCCGGGGGCGGGGGTGCTCTATTAGAACTACAGGGAACAGCGCATCGGTCGTATCACTCCCACCCAAATATATTGGTCCCCTGGTCGGTGTCGGGCCTTTGCCCAGTAAGGCCCTTTCCCTTTGGGGTTCCCTTGCGTGCCCGGCTTGGGGGAGGAGCATATCCCCGGGTTTTCCCCACCGTTTTTCCATCCTACATCTGCCCAAAGTAAAAGAAATTTTTTAAATTCCCGGGGGGGTTTTTTACACACAAGTAAAACACCCCTTCCCAAAAAGGATCGGGGTTCCATACCACGGGGAAAACACCCTTTCCTGCAGGATTATTGGGGAATATATCACAAGCATCAAATAAAAAAGTTTTGCACACTTTTTTTAAATTTTCCATCCAAAAAAAAAATCACTTTTAGAAATTAGCAATGGGTTTAAAACAAAAAAAAGGGATATATACAATCTTTTTTGCCCACGGGGCCCCTTTTTACAAGGGAAAGCATGGATCCACGGTGGGCCTTTCCCCCCAAATTTCACCCCGGGGGGGTAATCGGGAATAACAGTAAATGGCCTTTAAAACTGGCTCCGGGAAATTTCCCTTTTCCTTAAAGGGCCTTTTTATTTTACACTGGGTTCTCCGGGGTTTAAAATCATGCACCTTTTCCCCTGGGGATTCGGGAAGAAAAGGGCAGAGACTGCAGCATGCAAATTAGCCCAACTCTTTAGAAAATTTTCAATCACAAATTGTACGGGTCCGGCCCCACTTTTTTCCCCTAACTTTTTCCTCCCGGGACCTCAAACCAAAAGGGAGGTTTCCCCAAAAACATTTAATCTCAAAGGGGGTTTTAGGCCTTTTTTTGGGGTTTTGTGGGGTGTGCCAAACGTGGTACAAAAACAATTGGGAGAATTTTCTGGCCGGGGCAAGGGGACCCGCAGTCATCTTTGACAATTTATTCTTGGGGTCCCTTTCTTTCTTTCGCCCCAATCCCCGAGCTTTGGGGGTGGTACGGCGGGGTGTAGGCCCAGATCTACCCCCCAACAGGGTTCCAGATTTTCTAAAAAAAACCGAGAGGAGAAGCAAACCCGGGTCCACTCAATCACCTGGGGAACCCCAAAACCCGACAAGCAATTTCAGTAATAATTTTCCTTTGGGGGGTTACTTTTGGAGGTCATGTTGGTCACTGGGTAGGCTTCGGGGCCTTCCTAAAAACCCATGTCTATTACCCAACCCAAAAACATATTCATCCTTCCCGCTCTTGGGCCATCTGGTTTGGGGCCCCCACTTGAACCCTTTTGGGAAAGGGGTATTCGGCTTCCCCAAAGTCCTGCATGGGAAACTTGAGCATTTGGGAAGGGGGTTTGCAGGGGGTAAGATGGGTACATGCTTGTTTGGGTAGCGCAATCAGGGAACTGATTCCGAGCATGGTAAAAACTTCTGCACATATTTTGAGTGCCTGATTCTTTCCACGAGAGTAGCTCCAGGCCCGGGCGGGAAAATTGGCGGGAACTTTCGCTAGGTAAACAAAAAGGGCCCTTTTAAAACCCCCAAATTCCCCCTTTCCAAAGAATGCCCCATCTTTTTTCCACTGTTTTTCCCCTTTTGGCATTTTGGCCAAAATTTTGTTCTGTTTGATTTTCCTTTTCCCTTGGGGGCCCCACCGGCTTCCAATCAGAGGCGGGTTTTTATTTTTTCCCTGTTTTTTAAAAATAAATTTCCCTTTTCTTCTAGAGCTCGGGGAAATTCCCAAATAATGGGCCAGGATCCACCCATTTGGAAGACACGCACCAAACTGCGCTTTTGCGGCTTTGGTCCGCTGTCTTTTTTTCCCTCGGGCGGGTCTGTCTTTCATTTGCCAGGGCCCCCTTAACCTTTAAGATGGCTACCTTTGTGGGATTCAAGTGCGGCCATTAGAGACTTGTTCTGTACTGCATCCTTGACTGGGGTTTCCCCCCGCTGCTGTGTAAACCTTTATTTTTCCAAAATGAGTCCAAAGTCATTGCTATGCCAACTTTCCCTTTGGGAATCAGTCCATAAAATTGGCTGTTTTTCCTTTTTGGCCCTTTTTTAACCGGGTTTCCTCCAGAGCTTTAATTCAGCAACGGGAACTGAAAAATGCGGGGGCTTTGCTTCTGCCATGAGGTTTCTCATCTTCTGGGGTTTTTATTGAAAAACCCTGTATGGAAAATCCCCATTTTCCCACCCCAGGTACCCTTGATCCATCAGTCCAAGATCTGGGTCGCATGGGGGATCCCCTCATTCCCACTGTGAATGGGTTTGCAGTCGGGTTCTTTAAAGGGGTGAGCCCCCAGTCAGGAACCCTTTCATGGGATTGTATTCCATTTCCCTTAAAACTCCCCTTCTCTCCCCCCCCCTGTGAGTGGAAGAAGATGGCGGGGTTTTCAGAAATTGAAAAAGGGAATTTGAAGAGAAATAAGATGGAAAACAGGAGTGAACACTCCCAAGCGCGGGTTTAATTTTGATGATTCATGTCCTCGGAGAGCCCTTTTGTAGCCCCAAAGGGGCCATATCATGGGGTGCTTGGATAAATTCCCCTCTTTCCCCAAGACTAATCTGCATTTTTGTCCAAGAAAATTTGTGCTGCAGGGAACAGCCTTGGGGTCAGGCAGGAGGGGTCCTGGCCACCGGGTCCAATCGAGCAGAGTAAAATCCGAGGGGCTTGGGCGGCCCCCTTTTGGGGCCGGGGTTTAAGGGGAAACTCCAGACCCATGCCCCCCTTTTTTTCCGAAACAAATGGGTTTAAAAAAGGTTGATTTGGTATTCTTTTAATCCAAGAGCTGGCAGTTTAAATATCGCAGCCCTCAGGGGAAATGGAAACAGCCCTTTGTTTGTTCCCCCATAAACAAAAGGGGTTTGGGTTTGCTTGTTTAAATGGCGGGCCCCATTTTTTTTTTTTTCAGGCCAACCCATAAAAAGGGGGCTGCATTTTTTCTGGATGCACCCGGGAAAACCTTTTGCCTACATAAGGGGATGGGGCCTAAAAAACCATTTGTAGTTGTCTTGATTTTTCCCTGGAAAAAGGAAAGGGGATGTAAGGGCTTTGCCCAACTTTTCCTTTCTGTGGGAAGGCCTGGTCCTTTGGGGGATATGCAGTGACCTAAAAACACAACTCTTGTTTGGCCCCAAAACGGGAGCTTACCCTTTTGGGCCCCCCTTTTCCCAGTTGAGAGAAAGCCAAGATCTGCGGGCGGGGATAGAGTTTTTCCTTTCCCTATTTTCGGGGCTTCCTCCAAGAAGAAGATCATCGACATACTGAAGAAGGGTCCTTCCAAGGGGTTTCCAGCTATTTCCCTGGCTGCAGAGAAACCCCTTTATTGCCGGGGTAACGTTCGGGGTGTTTCTGGGGGCCCCTTGGGGGGTGCGGGTCCAGGTTAATTGGGACCCCCGAAAGGGAAAAAGCAAAAAAATACTGACAGTCTTTTATGAAAGGGCGCTGGAAAAACGCATTAGCCAGATCAATAACTGTGGCAGGAAGGGAGCGGGAGGCATCATGGAAAAAACAAGGTTTCGGGTTTTGGGGGGCCCCGGGGGTTTCCAGGGTTGTTGCTGCATTTAAAAGCCCCCAAACCCTTTCACCAAAGTTTTCTTCTGCGGTTCTCCTTTTTTTGGGCTTTTTCTTTACAGGGAAAAAGAGGGGGGGTTGCAGGGAAAATCAGGAGATTAGACCCCCCCTTTTCAAAAAAGACTGAAATTTTGGGGCTTCAGCCATCTTCTTGGGGAACAATTTGAGGGGATACTGGGGAGGTCTAGGGAAGGGGAAATCCATCCTTCAGGGATACATGCCCCCCGGTGGGGGAAAAGGGAAGAAGGCCGACATCAACCGTCCCTGTGACCAAAGTCCTGGGAGGCTGGGAAAAAAACAGATGAATCAAAAAGAGGAGAGGGCTTGGGTAAGGGCCAAACATCAAGGGGAAAGGAGGGCCCCCCAGTGCACATCGGAAAGGGAATTTCCATCTTCTGATCCCCGGGGCCTGAAATTTTAAATTCCATACCTTCTAGGAAAACTGTATGTTGGCCCCCATCAATTGGAGTAAGTTTGCCCCAACAGGTTGACGGGGCAAATGTCAGAAACAAAAAAAGGATCCCCTCAATTTGGGAAAGGGGCCACATTAATTGGGATGGGGAGGGGCGACTAGTAAAGGGGACCCCCAAACCCCCAAAACAATTTAGGAAAATCAAGGAGAACCCGGACCTCAGGAGGGAGGCTCTTTTCCCGCTATTACAAAAGGGGGCCGCACCATGTCCCCCCAAAAAAAATCAATTGGGGGGGAAACCCCCCCGATAGTATAAATCCACCCAACCCCCGCACCCTCTCGATTTCCCACTGGGCAAGGGGGGGAAACCCGCGGGCCCAAAACCCCACGTTGGGGACCCCACCCCCCCTGGGGCCCCCCCCCCCTTGGGTAGGGGTGTCTGTTGGGTTTAGGGTGGGAAAATTTTCCCGGGAAAGGGGGGAAATCCGGCAGTCTCTCTTGAAAAGGCCGACCTTGGGTTTCACCTCCAGCAAACAGGCGGGCCCTTTTGGGGCCCTGCGTAAAGGGTGGCGGGAGGGACCACAGCCTAATTTGTTTTCAGGGAAACCCGGGGATAAAACAACCATAAGTGTTTGAAAGTTTCCCTTTTTCCCCCTTTTTTTTTCCCTTTTCCTGATTTTAAATACCTTTTGGGAAAACCTTTTTCCCCTGCCAAGGGTTCCCTTTTATTCCCACCCATAGAGGGGTTTTGGCCTGGTACATAAAGGGCCAACCCTTGAGAACCTCCCCAAAGCCATTTTATACAGGGGGCCCTTTCCCCAAAAGAAAAACTTTTATCTTATTATGAGTGGGAAACCAAAATCCTCATAAAATGCTGGCTTAGCCCCTTGGGAGCAAAACATCCACTGGCCCCCCCAGGTTCCTGCTGCACATCCTGGATGGTTGGGTTGGTTTAAATTAAACAATTTTTGCCCCCTTTAAGCGGGTCACAAAAAAGGGTAATCCAAACTCAAAAAGGGAAAAAAAATCAAGTCCCGAGGGGGGTTTAGAATTTTTTTTGAATGGGGGGGAGGTAATCATCAGAAAGTTTTGACGAGCACCCCGGGGCTCCAAATCTTTCCAATTAAACCCCATAGATTTTCCCTGGTTTGTGACAAACCTTTTTTTAGAAACTGCATGGGGAAAATTTTTTGGGGGCTTTTCTATTTGGCTAGACGCAATCTATCTTTTTTTAGGGGGGAATGCCCAAAATACCCGCGGAGCAGGAGGAGCCTTTCCCCCGCATCATCCAAGGGTCGGCCCAGGGGGGGCCCGGTTTTGTTCTTCTGGGCCGGGGCCCCGGGGGGGGGGCTGCTCCTCGTGTTTTATATCCCACGTTCAGGGAAAAATCGGAGGGGCCCTTTCCCTTCTTTCTACAAGGCCCGCCGTGGGGGCCCTGGGGAGGAGGAAAACTTTTCCCACCTCTCTAAAATTTCAACCCCCGGGTTTTTTTGAGAAATTCAAACATGCACCTAAAATGGAACCTAAGGCAAATTTTGTAGAAAAAAAAAAGATACCCAGGAGAATAATTGGGGGGAAAATGGACCCCGGGGTTTTTCATGAGGGGTTCAAAATATTCAAAAACCAAATCCAAAGCATTATAATAGCAATGTAACGGGAATTTTTTTTCATTGTCATTATCTTTGCCCCTATAGACCGGGTTTCCCCCACATTTATTATATAAAAACAAGGGGGAAACTTTCCTTTCGCTCGACAGGGTAGCAGACCCGTCTCCACTTTTCCCCTTTTCCCTTTAGTAAAATTTTTACAAATCCTGGTTAGCCCAAAACCCGCCTTTTTTCCCTTTTAATCGGGGCCAAAAACCCCCCCCGGGGTGACAATTGAGGTGGCGGGTTTTAAAATATGGCTCCCAAACCCCCAGTGGTGATGTCTCCATACCCAAGAGAACATATTTTACCACCGTGCTGGGGCTTTAACAAAGCAAATGAGCTTTTGGGTTCCACCTTTCCGGGTTTGTACTCGGGCCCAGGAGGGGGGGGACAGAGCACAAGGTTTCCCCCCCAAATTTCCCCAAACCCCCCTTACCCAAAAAAGGGGGGAGACCACCGCACTGCGGGTCCATTCCCCCTCCCCTCTGAGGTTTTATTTGGGGCTTTAAAGGGGGGACTTAGGGGGGGAAAGGGCTTGGGAAGCAGCCCAAGGGGGTGTCTTCGGGGGTGCCTTCCGGGGCCTCCTATAGTCCCTTACCGGTACCGGGCGGGGGTTTGGGTTTGGGGGGGAGAGGGGGGCGATGTGGGGGGGGGGGAGCGGGGGCCCGGGGCCTCGGGTGGGGGGGTTTTTCAGGGAGGAGGTCCCCCGGGTTTAAAACTGCCCCTGGGATGTAAAACCGGGGGAAAAAGAGGGCGGGCCGGGGGGGGTATTGGGGGGGGTCTGGGGCTTTTTGGGCCCCTCCTTTTGGAGGGCGATGCTTAAAGGGGGTCCCCAACCCTACAATTCTCCACCCCAAACAGATTCTGATTTCCACATAAAACCCCCCATGTCCCCCCTCAGGGCCTCTCGCGGCGCCATTGTAGGGCGGTGGCGCAGAGGCCCCTTCACTTAAATCAGAACATTTAGCATCACTATCATGGGAACCATACAGTTTTTCTTCCTTTATCCTTCCCCCAACTTTCAAAATTCCACAAAACCCTTCTTTTTTCAAACTTTTGGCCCCCTCCCCGGAAGTAGGCCCGTGCCATCTCCCCCAACCTTTGTCAGATAACGCCTCCTTTTTTCTCCACTAACCCCCTTGCCCTTTAGGATGGCTGCAATCTTCCCCTTTTTTGGCAATCCCACCAACCTTTTACATTTGATGCATTTTTTACAACTTTTTCCCTTCTTTTCCCACAACAAAATTTTTTCAACATTTTCTCCCCTTCGGCAAATTTTTTCCCTTTTTTTTGAAACATCTTAAACCCTTTTAGGTTCTAAAGTTTTGGGGATCCCAATCCTTACAAAGCTACACAGCCATGGGAAACCCGGCCCTTTCCCTGAACCCCTCTCAAAAACACAAGGGTTCTTTTTAAAAAAATAAAGGGCCCTAGCCTAAAAACAAAAGTCCCACCCTTTGTTGCCACAAAGTGGGGGGCCTTTCCCCCCGGTTCCTTTTTCAAAAAAATATTTTGTAACTTATATATGCTCAGAACAATCCCCAGGTTTAATTTTTTTCCAACCCGGGCCCCCCCGAATATTCTAGTTTAAAACCAACCCTTTTCCCAAAATAACCCGGGGGAAATCCCGCCCACTCAACAATTTTAACCCCCTTAAAAAGACTTCAAGGGCCCACTATATTTTCCCGCAACCCCTACCGGGCCCAAAGGGGGGTTTTGTGACTAAAAACAAGGGACAATCCGAACTACTGGAATTTACAGCAAAACAAAATTTCGAAACGGGCCGGGGTGGGTCAAAGTTGTCTAGGTCAGTCCTTTTTTGGGGACCACCCCGGACCAGAATTTCCCCAACCCAAACTACTAACCGGGAAAACCCCAAAGGGGCCCAAAGGTAGTTTTTTTACATATAATCATCAAATTAACCCAACCTTTTTGACTGCAGTCCCAAAATTTTATATCCTCCGTCCCCCAAACGCCCCTGGGAAGGTTTTTGGGGGCCTTTGGGGGGCCTTTGGGTCCACCTCAGGCCACGCCCCCCTTGGGGGCCAAAAAAGTTGGGGGGGGGTTAAACCCAAAATTGGGGATCACCCCTTTGTCCTGGGAATTTCCCAAATCACGATCAGGGGAACATGTATCGGCCATAGAAACTTGTTCAGACACAAGAGTTTCCCGGGTCAAAACTCAAATTTATGTTCCAAGCAATTCTGGGCAAGACAAAACCTTAAAACACATATTTGTATAACTTTTAAACAAAAAAAACGAGGGGGCAATAGAGAAGAAGGAACATGGGATGCCATATTTTGGGAAACTGTTAAGTTTCATTTTATTGTTCCCACGTTTCCTGGGGGAAAAAAACCTCCCGGGGTTTTCATCAGCCCAAAAATCAGCAATTCCCGTAAAACGAAACTTCAGGGAAAAGGGGGACAATAGCCGGAAAATCACAATCTTGAGGAAACCGATAACCCCCGGGGGACATCCTGAGCCATCTTTCTTCTCATAAAATTTGGGTGCATTTATTCTCCACAAAAAAGGATTCTGCCCAGCAAAAACCTTTTAAAAGAAAAGCTTTGGGGTTTCATAAATTTTAAAATACAACACAAAATTGATTCAAACCCCTCTAAACCCTTTACACAGGCAAAATTTCTTCTTTGGCTTTTAAAAACACCCGGGTTTCCTTTTTGTGACCCCAACACAGAACAACCTTAATTAACCCCTGGATGTAAATTTTCGCAAAAAAAATGAGCCCCAAAAATGAAGGTATTTGGATTGTAAAAAACCTTTTTCTTTTAAAAGAATACAACACAACAAGGCCCTTGATAGCCCTTGGATATTCAATGTGCCCCAAAACGAGGGGAGGAAACATTTTTAAAAAGTTTTATTCACTGAATTGGACCACACTTTACTTCAATTTCCAATACCCCACAAAATCCAAAATTTGAACATAAGAGAAGCAGTTTTCGGGGAAAAAACGTGAAAAGCCCCCCCAAAAAACTGTATTAAAAATTAAATTCGTTAATATGATATCACGAGCCAGCGGGCCCGCGCGGCCGGGAGCGGCAGCACTTCCCTGCACGCACAGTGAAAGGGATGTGAGCCCACCAGCGTCGCGCCCGGAAATTAAAATAGGCGGTGACGTCACAGAATCCC